>ML102627.1:56019-255038 GCA_003697995.1 Taxidea taxus jeffersonii
CATCTGTCATTTCCTGACTTGTTCATTTTAGCCATTCTGACTGGTGTAAGGTGGTATCTCATTGTGGTTTTGATTTGTATTTCCCTGATGCCCAGTGATGTGGAGCACTTTTTCATGTGTCTGTTGGCCATCTGGATGTCTTCTTTGCAGAAATGTCTGTTCATGTCCTCTGCCCATTTCTTGATTGGATTATTTGTTCTTTGGGTGTTGAGTTTGCTAAGCTCTTTGTAGATTTTGGATACTAGCCCTTTATCTGATATGTCATTTGCAAATATCTTTTCCCATTCTGTCAGTTGTCTTTTGGTTTTGTTGACTGTTTCCTTTGCTGTGCAAAAGCTTTTGATCTTGATGAAGTCCCAATAGTTCATTTTTTCCCTTGCTTCCCTTGCCTTTGGCGTTGTTCCTAGGAAGAAGTTGCTGCGGCTGAGGTCGAAGAGGTTGCTGCCTGTGTTCTCCTCAAGGATTTTGATGGATTCCTTTCTTATGTTGAGGTCCGTCATCCATTTTGAGTCTATTTTCGTGTGTGGTGTAAGGAAATGGTCCAATTTCATTTTTCTGCATGTGGCTGTCCAATTTTCCCAACACCATTTGACAAAGTGCAACATCCCTTCCTAATCAAAACTCTTCAAAGTGTAGGGATAGAAGGCACTTACCTCAATATTATCAAAGCCATCTGTGAAAAACCCACGGCAAGTATCATTCTCAATGGAGAAAAACTGAGAGCTTTTCCGTTAAGGTCAGGAACACAGCAGGGATGTCCGCTATCACCACTGCTATTCAACATAGTACTAGAAGTCCTAGCCTCAGCAATCAGACAACAAAAAGAAATTAAAGGCATCCAAATCGGCAAAGAAGAAGTCAAACTATCGCTCTTTGCAGATGATATGATACTATATGTGGAAAACCCAAAAGGCTCCACTCCAAAACTGCTAGAGCTTGTACAGGAATTCAGTAAAGTGTCAGGATATAAAATCAATACACAGAAATCAGTTGCATTTCTTTACACAAACAACAAGACAGAAGAAAGAGAAATTAAGGAGGCAATCCCATTTACAATTACACCCAAAACCATAAGATACCTAGGAATAAACCTAACCAAAGAGGCAAAGAATCTATACTCAGAGAACTATAAAGTTCTCATGAAAGAAATTGAGGAAGACACAAAGAAATGGAAAAATGTTCCATGCTCATGGATTGGAAGAATAAATATTGTGAAAATGTCTATGCTACCTAAAGCTATCTACACATTTAATGCAATGCCTATCAAAATCCCATCCAATTTTTTCAAAGAAATGGAACAAATAATCCTAAAATTTATATGGAACCAGAAAAGACCTCGAATAGCCAAAGGAATATTGAAAAAGAAAACCAAAGTTGGTGGCATCACAATTCCAGACTTCAAGCTCTACTACAAAGCTGTCATCATTAAGACAGTATGGTACTGGCACAAAAACAGACACATAGATCAATGGAACAGAATAGAGAGCCCAGAAATAGACCCTCAACTCTATGGTCAACTAATATTCGATAAAGCAGGAAAGAATATCCAATGGAAAAAAGACAGCCTCTTCAACAAATGGTGTTGGGAAAATTGTGTTTTGTTTTTGTTTTTGTTTTTGCAACCTATGTTTTAACAAGATTTCCAAGTCATTCTGTTACATGCTGAAAATTGAAACCTATTGAATTAGATGAACTCTACATTTCCTGACAGCTCAAAAATTCTACAGCACTGCCTTCATTGTCATCACTGTCAAGAATATATATCAAGAGCTTACTCTGTCCCCCACGCTGATTTAGGCACTTTATGTATAATAATCTGTCTAATTATCACAGCACCCCAAGAGGTAAATTATTCCCACTTGGCCAATGAGCTATGAAAGGGTCTGGTAGTTGTGAAAATCACCACCAAGATACTTCCTCAAGGAAGGACTGTTCTTCCAGCTGTCAGCAACGTCAGGGTTTTACTCAGCTCAGAGAGCCTTTGTGCAATGACACATTCTTTCCAGGGAAGCCACAAAAGTAGCGAATCACAGAAGGGTTTAAAGCCCTTACTGCACCCTGGGGCAACCCTGGCAGGTATTTATGTTCCAGAACTACCCATAGGGTTGGCCTAGTCTTTGTCAGGCCTATATCACAGTTCAGTTACTCTCTGCCCTGTCTTGTTTGCTTTCCCTTCCTTGTACATATATTGATTTCTAAATATCCTGCACACCAAATTTCTCAGCACCTGCTTTGTTTGGAAAAACCCATTTTACAACAGCAGCTGAATACAAACTAGAGGCCAGGAATTGGTGGAGTCTGGATTCAAATCCAGACAGATGAACTCTAAGCCTTAGTCTCTCAAGTATTAATTCATCATCCACTTGGGCTCATAAATTAGTGGTTCAAGCATTTGAACAGGAGACCTTAGAAATAATTTAATTTCACAAATGAGGAAACTAAGATTAGATAGGATTACACATTTGTCCCTGGTGTAGTGAGCAAGGGCTGACTTGGTCTGAAATATTCCAAGTCCCACTGTTCTACTGTATTCTGTTACCACCCACATCAAGAAAAAGAGTCACATATTATAATAATAGTGAGATAAGATTGTTAGATAAATTATAACTGTACAGGGAAACATGTGCCACAAAGTCTAGGAGACCTACCAGCTGATAACACAGAAATACAAAGGATCAGAAGAGACAACTATCAACAATTACAAGCCAGTAATTGGATAACCTAGAAAAAATGCATAAGTTGTTAGAACATACAACCTAGCAAAATTAGATCCTGAAGAAATAGAAGATCTGAACTGACCAATAAGTAATGAGACTGAATCAGTAATCAAAAACCTTCCAACAAAGAAAAGCCAGATGGCTTCACTAATGAATTCTACCAAATATCTACTAATCCTTCTCAAACTCTTCCAAAAAATAGAGGAGGAAAGATTGCCAAACTCATTATTTGAGGCCAGCATTAGCCTAACATTAAAGCCAGATAAAGATCTCACAAGAAAAATAAAAATAAAAAACAAAAAACAAAAAAACTATGGGTCAATATCCCTGATGAATATAGATGCAAAAATCATCAACAAAATATTAGCAAACTCATCCCAACAGCATATTAAAAGGATCACATACCACAGCAATGTGGGGTTAATCTGTAGGTTGCAAAGAAATCAATTAATTTTATTCGCCACATAACAAAATGAAGGGGAAAAAATTACATAATCATCTCAGTTGATGCTGAAAAAGCATTTAACAAAATTCTACACCCTTTTGAGGCATCTGGGTAGCTCTGTCAGTTAAACATCTGACTTTTGATTTTGGCTCAGGTCATGATCTCAAGGTTGCGAGATTGAGCACTGTGTCGGGCATGGAACCTGGCTAAAATTCTCTCTCTCTCTAAATCTCTGCCCCTCCCCAACTCTCTCTCCCTTTCTTTAAAAAAAAAAAAAAAATTCCACAAATAGGTGAAACCATATGATAATTGACTTTCTCTGCTTGACTTATTTCACTCAAAATAATCTCCTCCAGACCTGTCCATGTTGATTCAAAAATTGGGTATTCATCCTTTCTGATGGAGGCATCAAATTCCATTGTATATATGGACCATATCTTCTTTATCCATTCATCTGTTGAAGGGCATCTTGGCTCTTTCCACAGTTTGGTGATTGTGGCCATTGCTGCTATGAACATTTGGAAGGGAGGGGGTGAGAGGTGGGGTGAGCCTTAAGGAGGGCACATATTGCATGGAGCACTTGGTGTGGTGCATAAACAGTGAATTTTGGAACACTGAAAAAATAAAATTAAATTAAAAAATAAAATAAAGCTTAACCTTGGACCCCCCCAAAAATATTCAACACCTTTTCATGATAACCAATTTTAAACTAGTTACAGAAGGAATTTATATTAACATACAGAAGCCATATAAGACACGTCCACAGTTAACATCAAAAACTGAAATCTTTTTGCCTGAGTTCATACTGCTATAACAAATCCTGTGGTGGCCTAAAGAGCAGAAATTTATTTTTCACAGTTCTGGATATGGGATGTCTAACATCAAGATGTGAATGATTTGATTCCTGGTAAGGGCCTTCTTCCTGGTTTGTAGACAGCTGCCTTTTTGCTGTATCTTCACATGGTAGAGAGAGAGAGAAATCATCTCTCTTCTTATAAGGACACTAATCCCATACATGATCTAATTCTTCCCAAAGGCCCTATTTCCAAATAACATCACACTGGGGAGTAAGGCTTCAACATATGAATTTTGGAAAACACAAACACTCAGTCCATAGCACTTTTCCTCTAAGGTCAGGAACAGGACAAGTCACCCATTCTTACCACTTCTATTCAACATAGTACTAGAAAAACAATTAGGAAAGAAAGGGAATAAAATGCATCTAAATCAGAAAGGGATAAGTAAAATTATGTCTGCAGATGGCGTGAGCTTACATGTAGATAACCCTAAAGATTCCAAAACAACAACAAAATAATTCTCAAAACTAATAAACAAATTCAGCTAAGTTTCAGGATATAAAGTCAATAGACAAAAAAAAATATTCTATTCACTAACAACAAACTATCTAAAAAGGAAATTAAGAAAACAATTCCACTTAAAATAGCATCAAAAAGAATAAAATACTTAGGAGTAAACTTAACCAAAGAGATGAAAGATGTGTATACTGGAAACTATACCACATTGATGGAAGAAATTAAAGACACAAACAAATGGAAAGACATTATGCATTCATGTATTGAAAGACTCAATAATGTTAAAATGACCATACCACCCAAAGACATCTATAAATTCAAATCTGTATCATGTTCTATCTCTCTCTCAAAAGTAAATAAATTATCTTTAAAAAAAAAAAATATACTATATATAATGGAATATTATTCAGTCTTTAAAAAGAAAGAAGTTCTTCCTTATGTGACAACGTGGGTGAACCTTGAGGACATTTTGATAAATGAAATAAGTCAGTCACAAAAGGACAAACAGGGTATGGATTCCACTTACATGAAGTACTTAAAATAAGCAAACTCATAAATCAAAGAGTGGAATAGTGGTGACTAGGGGTTGGAGGGAAGGGAGAAGTGGGAAGCTGTTTTCAATGGGTATAAAGTTTCAGTTACACTAAATGTGTAAGTTCTAGAGATGTGCTATATAACATAGCGCCTACAGTTACCAACACTATATCGTACACTTAAATACTTTGCTAAAAGGATAGATCTCATGCTATGTGTTCTTACCACCAAAACCAAAACAAAACAAAGGGGCAGAAGCAAACTTTTGGAGGATGATGGTTATGTTTATTACCTTGATTGTGGTGACAGTTTCATGGGTATTTACATGTGTCAAAATGCATCAATTGTACACATTAAATATGTGTTGTGTTTTATATACCAATTATATTTCAATAAAGCTGTATAAAAGAAAAAAAACCTAGAGTGTGATTTCTGGTTACACATGAGGCAAAGAAATTAAAATGTTTAAAGCAAGTAACCAAAAAGAACCTTCACTGGAAAGAAACACCTAAAAAGGTTATAACCAGGGTAAGTGTTTTAGTGCAGGGATGCTCAATATTGGCTGCTCGTTGGAATTACTAGAAATTTTCATTTAATTGGTATAGAGTATGATCTGGGCATTGGGATTTTATTAAGTTTCCCCTGAAGACTGAAAACTATTGCTTCAGGGTAAATTCAATTCTCATAACATAGCAAACAGTTCCTTATAGGAGAAAGTACTCTTGTGTGGTAAATTTAGAAGGACCCTTAAATATTTTGGAAGGACACTTAAATATTTTATGAGGTGTGGTATTTGATGGATTTAATAGCATAGAAGGGATTTGCCCCAATAATGATGAGATGCAAAAATAAAAGTGCATTTCTTCTGTAAAGTAGTAGGGTCGGATGTACATTTCACCTACTTCCCTCTCTCATTCTCTCCACAAACTTTCTCAGCCTTGTATGGATCACAACCACCAAAGCCACGGTTGGCCAGCCTGAGAATGACACAAATATTCTAGGCAGATGGCTCTATCCTAACAGATATCCTGACAGATAAATTTATAGAACTTTATACATCACACAGGATTGCAAAGACATTATCACATTTAATATCAGACCTATCTCTGGGTGTATCTTTCAGGCATATGCCCAAAGTAATTGACAAACTAGTGTACCCCGTATTCATTCAATAGCTTTTATCCAACAAGTATTTGTTGAATGTCAGTTATGTACAAAGTACCAGAGGACACTCAATAGGAAAGGACAGAAATATTCAGGATTAAATACTTATCCTTAAAGAAGTTTACATTCTTATAGAGAACATAAGACAAGTGTGGAACTATGCCACAAGATATGGCATAAACATAGAGAAAATGCAATGAAAATTCAGATTAGAGAAACTACATCTGGATGGACAGATAAGTTCCGACTTGGCGGAAGATAGGAGGAAACAAACCAGAAAGACAGTCGGGTGAGGATCAGCTCTCCAAAACCACTCAGTGTGCTGATCATTATAAAGGAAAAGGATTTGGACATGGGGAGGACAATAAAGAGTAGAGAGAGTGGAGCCAACCAGGACTTCCTGACATAGGGAATCAATGAGAAGCCGTATTTTAGAATAAATAACATGGTATAGGATATGCATGACAGAGAACCATTTTTGCTTGGCTAGGCTAGAGCAAAGAATGTTTAAAAGGAATAAGAAGGGTGCCTGGGTGGCTCAGTGGTTAGGTGTCTGTCTTCAGCTCGGGTCATGATCTCAGGGTCTTAGGATCGAGCCCCGCATCAGGCTCCCTGATCAGTGCGAAGCCTGCTTCTCCCTCTCCCACGCCCCCTGCTTGTGTTCCTTCTCTTGCTGTCTCTCCCTCTGTCAAGTAAACAAATAAAATCTTAAAATAATAATAATAATAAAATAAAAAGAAATAGAAAATAAAAAGAGAAAAGTTGTAAGAACAAACCCTAAAGAATAATCACACCTTGCTAAAGAGTTGGGGCATTAAACCATGTCCACTTTTTCCAGCATGGTAGTGATATGGCCAGAGCTCTGCTTCAGGGAAGTTCATAATGGCAGCAAGAAAAGACTGGAAAGGGAGCCCAAGCAGAAGGTTATCACAAATATAATGCAGGCCTGACCCACAATTAGCAATATGCCCATTTCTTCTATCAAGAAACCAGACTAGGGACGCCTGAGTGGCTCAGTGGGTTAAGCAGCTGCCTTCGGCTCAGGTCATGATCCCAGCGTCCTGGGATTGAGTCCCACATCGGGCTCCTTGCTCGGCAGGGAGCCTGCTTCTCCCTCTGCCTCTGCCTGCCTCTCTGTCTGCCTGTGTGCGCTCTCGCTCTCTCCCTCTCTCTCTCTAACTAATAAATAAATAAATAAATAAAATCTTAAAAAAAAAAAAAAGAAAGAAAGAAAAGAAACCAGACTGGCCAGCACATCAGGGATATGTTGAAAAATACAATTAAATAGAAGGGTATTCAGGGTATAGACAACCTGAGGAGCCAAGCAGACAAGACGAGCTTTCTCGGCCCCTCCACTCTCCAGTTCTAGAACCCTCTGAATCTTGCACCCCTTATTTATTAAAAGAAAGAAGTGAGGCAGCTGGGAAGTTGACCCAGTCTCCCACTTGCAAAGCTTTGATTTAATATGATTGCCCAAGAGAAACTCATTGTATGCTCTTGAGCAGGGGAATAATAAGATGAAAGGGATGGTTTAAAAAGATGAGCCTGTCAGCAAATATCTATTGTAGGAATTACTATGTTGATAACACTCTCAGTACAATACCCTCTATCCAGATGTCATGTTTTAGATTGTTCGGAAAGCCTTTGATATACATGGAACATGAAGCATATATCTCTGCTAAGACAGGCGGTATGTTTCCCTCTTAGAAAGTATAATGATATAATTGCAAAATGGATTCAGATGAGAGTTTCAAAAGAGGTACTTAAGGTGATGAAATATGCAACTACACTCAGGAGCTGTTCGACAGTCTCATAGTCAGAGCTACTCTTCACTTATCCAACATGTTATTGTGCGCTGCTACATGCCAGGCGTAGTGCTAGGTGAGGAAAACAGTGGTAAATCAAATGGATGTGCCCTTTTCCTTCAAAGAGCTTATAATCTAGGAGAGACATACATATGTAAAGCGCCAGCATAACTATGAAAAAAAAAGAAAATACTGAGATGTTGAGCAGTCAATGGACCTGGTTTATATTGGAAAGCAGGAAAAATTGACAAGCCTTTGGTGAGAGCGAAATATTTAAGCTGAGACCTGAAGAATGAGAAGTAGTCAGGTAGGCCAGAATACGGGAGAATACCCAGAGGAGAAGGTGTCACATTTCCTTTTTCTTTTAAGAGTATAGTGAAGACCGAATGGGAATTTATAAGGCAGCAGATCATGGCTAAACAGGAAAGGTGGCTTATTGTCCAGTTGCCCCAGTCCATTGAAATCACCAGCTATCTCTACAGAAGGGTCAATAGAAAGAATGTGGTCCCCTGAGTCACCAACATCACCAACATTCTGGGCTGCCAACGTGTTGGTTCACAAACCAGCCCTCATAGACAAAGGGCAAAGAAAAACTGAAGAAAGAAGCAGACCATTCCAAACTGGTAGGAGTCCATTTTAATAAGCAAGGGAACTTACACATGAGCTTTTTTTTGAGCAGTCGCAAAGTAAAATCTTTCAACCTGCCAGCTAGAATCTTAAAAGATTACACAGAGGCTTTAATTGGGTTCACTTGCACATCCATCTAAATGGTCTCAACAACACATTTCTCTCTCAAGGCTATGTTCTTGGGGTAGTTTCTAGCTTCAGAAAGGCAGTTAGAACTCACATTCCAAAAATGGGAGAGGGTGGGGAGCCTCTGATTGCCCAGGTCCAGCTCGTGGGACCAAATGGCTGTCATATTCTTTTAATGACCTCCTCTAACACTTCATCTCTTGTGAATGGTTCTTAACAATCTTATAAGATCCCCACCCCACCCCCACCCCTGCCTCCTTTCATAATGTGCCCAGAGAGATCAATGAGGTGTGTCACTAACACAGAGGTGGCCTATTTGGTGGGTGACAGGCTGCACTGGAGGCAGATGTCACAGCAACAGAATAGATATATGCAAAAGAAAACAGATTAAATAAAGATTTCCAAAATAAGTAAATTTTTTTTTCATCAAGAGCCCCATGATCTGAACCACTGATTTTATTAAGTCCTCTAGGTTGTGGGTCAAATCACTCAGGTATTCATTTGTATCTTGATGTGATTTAATAAAGATGCTACATTAACAGACTCATCAGGTAGAAACATATAACGTTCTGTTTGGATAATGGCACAAGGGCCTCCTCATGAGGCAGTAATAATATCCAAGGCCGTCCTATTTTGGAAGACAGCTGTTCTCACAAGAGACATTTTGGTGTTCGCTAAGATAGGTTTTGTTGTCTACCATTTAAGGCTTGCAGAGTGAATTTAATTAAGAGCTTCTAAATGTGCGATAATGTCCTCCAGGCCATTGGAAGGAAAAGACATGGAGGCCAAGGATCTTACCAGTGGAAAATATAGTATGCCCATCTGGCCTTTAAAAGAGGGTGGTTGACAATTGTTGTCACCATGAGGGAGATTCTCCCCTGTGTTCAGAGAAAATCCAGGGTGCAGAGGTCCAATACCCTAGATGGAGGCCACAGCCAAAGATCTGTGCCTCAGATCTTGTGTAAGCCACTTGGGCTTACACAATAAATACCTCAGAGGTAGAACCAGTTAGGGCTAAACCAGTCACTATCCTTGTATGTGACTGAATGACTACACAGTTCCAGTGATATCCATCCCAAGTTTCTGGTATAATTGGGTTAGTTCTATTTTGAATAATTTTCCTGTTTCCGATGCAAGGGGAGTTCAAGTGTCTGGGTGTTCAAGTATCCATAACCTGGGGTAATGCACATAAACCCATCCCAAATCTGAGCATACCCACCCATGTCTCTAATAGTGGTGTTCTTAGGACCCTTCTGGTCAGCAGTTTGATGGGCTCCTTGTGTAGTTTGATTGACAGAAAAAGAATACCCATGTCCAGTGTTATTAATAGCATCAATAAACCTGGCCAGGTTTCTGGATCAGTATTGGTAACATCAGATTAATTGAGAGTACCAGTCTAAGCTTGTTTTTCCTTGATGTGCTGATTTAGGGCCTTTTAATCCCCTCCCTGGATGATGATAGCCATCATGGTAATCCTGATAACCTAGAGAGGGGCCGCTGCCCACACACCTAATAGCTGGATTGATTTCTCTGTTGGATATAGGAGTGGGTTTATTGATTGTAGAAAGGTATTTCCATCAGGCACCCATCCTGTGATGAGATACCATAGGAGCAGCAGAAATCTAAGGTTGAAAAGACAGATATTTAGCAGGAACTTTTTTTTTATTCTTTTTTTTTAATTTAAGCTTTTTTTTATTTAAACATATAATGTAACCCCACCACCCTCTCCCAACCCCTCTCCCCCTCCACCCCCCTCTGTTTGTTTTATGACATTAAGAGTCTCTTTTGGTTTGTGTCCCTCCTGATCCCATCTTGTTTCATTTTTTCTTTTCCTACCACCTTAACCCCCACCCCCGTTGCATCTCCACTTCCTCATATCAGGGAGATCATGTGATAGTTGTCTTTCTCCAGTTGACTTATTTCGCTAAGCATAATATGCTCTAGTTCCATCCATGTTGTCACAAATGGTAAGATTTCGTTTCTTTTGATGGCTGCATAGTATTCCATTGTATATATATACCACTTCTTCTTTATCCATTCATCTGTTGATGGACATCTAGGTTCTTTCCATAACTTGGCTATTGTGGACATTGCTGCTATAAACATTCGGGTACACGTGCCCCTTTGGATCACTACGTTTGTATCTTTAGGGTAAATACCCAGTAGTGCAAGAATCACACCTGTGGTCTGATCCTTAGATGTTAATGTGGCTGCAGCTTTAGGAATTTGATCGGATTGTGCATATCATACATGTTGGCCAGGAGAGGCAGCACTATTAGAAATGAGGAGATGATAAACTGGGGGAAGGATACGTCAGACCAGGCTCCCCACTTCCTCCCCTCTTTCAGGGGTATGTGTTCCGTTCCAAGTATCATGGGTTTCAACAAGTCCTGCTTGCAGCAGGACAATGAGATCTCCGTGGAGACTGAGTAGTTCTTCCTCACCCAGGGGCATGAAGTGATCCTGAAAAGAGGTCCTGTTGCAAATTCCAATAAATAATTCCTTTCTGCATCAGGATGGGTCAGTGCTCTCTGCAGCACAGCATGTTGATCCACAGTGAGAACGAATGCAATGGCTGTTTCCCGTGATTTCTATACTTTAAAAGGTATCAGATGTTTCAGCAGGGATCCCCAGTCTGGCAACAGGCCTGATTTATTTAAATGTATTTTAAATATATTAAAGCCTGAGACAGTACTTCAGTCCATTCCACCAAAGTGGTTTCACTTGTTAGTCATTTAATCTGTGGCTTTAATACTCCATTTCCCCTTCCCATTAACCTTTCTGTTTGTGGGCTAGAAGGGAGACAGGACCTTCATTTGATGGCATGTTCTTTTTTTTTTTAATTGATAGAAACTCAATTGATGTCATGTTCTATTGCCCAGGCTTGCATATTATGTCCTCTGAAATGTGACTCCCGATTACTATCGGATGAGAATATCCATATGTAAATCCCATAATGGTGGCAGCCTGGTTTGCACAGTGACAGTGAAAAGCTTGAGTTAAGCCAGTTACAGTATACACACAAACCAAAGTATATTTAGAATCCTGGCTCAGAAGGAAGGGGTCAGTATCATCAATTTGCCCATTCCTCATCAGTTGGTAATGTCAGTAGATGGCCCCAGATTCCTTTGGCAGTCGCTTTGGGTGCTGTTTAGAACATGCAGGGCATGCTGTTACTGCATTAACAAAGTCACTGTATTTCAAGGGCAATACAGCATCCTTGGTAATATGCCATCCCACTCGGGTGCTTTGGTTGTTCCTTTTTTTATACATCCAGTTTGCTGTATCTAATGAAGGGTCAGCTGCTCGGGTTTTTAACCCAAGCTAGGGTACCAGCTTTCTAATTAGCAGGGGGTGTCAGTGCCTTATCATGTAGAAGACAGGGAAGACTGCCTCAGGCTCTTGCAGGCAAACCCAAATATCTTTCTCTATCTCATGATCTCACCAGGGCGTATTCATGATCATCCTCCCCTCAGCTTCCTATTGTCCAAGCCATGGGGTTAATCCCTTTAGAACAGCCCTGTTGTCATTGCAAAGAATTACAACCAGAGCTCATGAGTGATCACCAGCCAAGGTGCTCTGAGTTCAGCCCACTGGCTGCTGCAGTTTGTTTCTGTTTCAATCTAGATGGCTTCAGTGTTGGGCTGAACAACAGTTACAATCCATGTGTCCAATTGCTTGATTAGATCTATCCATATACTAGGTATCAATGGGAATTTCCTCATCTCTTCTCTAAAGGCTACAGGGCCACCACAGGAATAGCGGTGGAGGTATCTAGAGGATCTGCATACCCTGCAGGGCCTAGGAACATTCCAGAGACAGTGGGCTGGTGGACAGGGTACTCCTTTGCTTGCAGATAAGCATGTCACATAGTCAAAGTGGGAGTCAAACTAATACCTTCTGAAGTCACAGGTACATCTAATTCTTGTGGTAGTCCGGCTTTGGGAGAGTTGCTCAGAGTTTCAATCTGTTTCATTAATATTTTTGCCTTCTTGAAGTCAGTTTGCTGCTCTAATCTCCCTATATGTGCCATTTCTTTACCCAGCAGCATATAGGACAGAGGCACTATGTCAGATGGTGTCAGAATAAAAATCCTCTAAAATCTCAAAATTTCTACAAAAGCTTGCATCTCCTTTATGTTCTTAGGGGTTGAATAGGCTTGCATTTTATCAATCACAATCTTGGAATAATGCACATCTTACCTGACCAAAAGGTTCCCCAAATCATTATAGTGGTCCCTGGCCCTTGAATTTTCTGTGGATTTACTATTTGTCCTCCCTCTCGAAAATGTTCCAGCAAAGTTTGCAGAATGTCCTACAGGAGAGGTGAGTCTTCACATGTTAACATTATGTCATTAGTATAATGGGCCCATTTGACTGATGTGGGAAAGGAGAACAGGAACTGATCTAGGGTTACCATGCCATGACATATGGTGGAGCCAGACAGGTGGCCTTAAGGAAGCATTTGATAGGTCCATTGTTGTTTCTCTCATAGTAAAGCAAATTAATCTTGTGATTCAGTGGCCATGGGTATACTGAAAAAAAATGTACTAACCTCACTACAGCATGATATATTCCTAGGATCATGGCCAACATATCTAAGATGGTGGCAATGTTGGGCACAGCCACATGGATGGGGAGCACTACCTTGTTCAGTTGTCTGTAGTTCATGGTCATCTGCCATGAGCTGTCTGGTTTTTTTATTGGCTATACCGAACCATACCAGTAAGTCTTAATGGTTCCTAGCTGGCATTTCCTCTTAGCCTTGGTTTGATTACTCTAACCAGGAGAAATTCACCAATAGAATTTGAACAGTTTGACCTAGTAGGATATCATTGCCTAATATCTTCTCTAGTACTGAACAGAAAAAACTTCATATTCTTGTAGGGGGAAATACCTACTTTGGCATGCCAAAGAGACCTTCCTAATCATAACTGCCCTCCATAACCATCCATGGCATTGAGGGGGCTAGAAAACTTTTTAGGGTTACTACATATTATAGCACATTTAGCTTCAGTGTCAACTGGAGCTGTCATTTTTTGTTTATTTCTGGGGGAGCAGTGAATAGTGAGCTCAATATGAGACCTGCAATTGCCTCTAATAGCCCTCACCTGGAGGCCATCTTGGCCTGCACCTTGTACCTAAGGCATGGGAGGCACCTGCCCCAAAACAAAACTGAATCTCTGAGGCCTCTGCTGAAGCAGGTGGAGATCAGAGGTAATAGGAACAGGTGGAGAAGGTCTGAGCTATTGTTCAGGTTTTAAATTTCCATAGGCCAATCAAAAGAGTATTGGGTTGCCAGTCTATTTGTTCAGGAGGGGTCCTAGCGGTAATGAGGTTCCCATAGCCCATACCCACTTCTGGAACTTGTCAGTCACACCCAGATTAGCAATGGATTGCCTAACATCATAAATGTCTTGTCCCATGACTGGTTCCATCAAGCATATCAGTGCACTGGGGCAGACTGGAAAAACTTAGCTCTCATTCCTGCCATGAATGTGGCCAGTCAGGGCCTTCAAAGACAGGGGCATATATGGCTTATGTCATTCTTAACTCTCAAAGAATTTGTTGTAACTCCTCTATAGATCTCTAGGGTCCCACATGCCTAACATAATTCCCTTTATTGCGCCAAGTCTCCCTCTAGGTTAGAATAACCCAGTCTAAAAGGGAATGAGTACTGGAATCCCCATGTGCCCTGCAGGAGCTGCAGGAGGGTAGAGTGTGTGATGATGTTCATTTTCTGCCTCTTGTCTAGTCAAAGAAATGCAATCACACGCACACACCCTGTGTCCCATAGCCACACTAACCATGCATGGACACTTTCCCTGGCCTTTTGTGGGAGCTTGGCAGCCCTATCAATAAGTTCAGCAGGAGTACAGTCTCTCATCATAAGCACTTCCTGAACTGGGGGCTGCCAGACTGGCTGGGCTTATTGTTGCTGTGTTTTTGCTTTCCTTTACATGAGGAGTCAGAAAGCATGGGGAACCCCATCTATTCCATTGTCAATCACCGCAGGATTCTACCCTTCTTTTTCTTCACTTTCCCAGGAATTCCACCTCTTAGTGTCCCAAATAGACTTTGTCACAAGCATTCAGACCCTAATCCTCAGCAGTTTGTGCCCCCCCAGTCAAAACAGCACTCTAAATTCTCCCACTTACTATCCCACTCTACTACCTCCTCTGCCAGCCCCAAAGCCAGAGGACTGGTGGACACTGACATACCCTTCTCTAATAACCTCAGCTCTGCTTCCAACTTTCTAACCTGAGCTACAGCCTAAGGGCATCGGCCACCACCAAATGGCCCACAGTAGGGGCCAGCCCGCTTGCAGCAGCCATTCGTTCCCCATCTTGGCCACAGCATGCCCTGTGCAGCTCTCCCAGCAAGTCTAATGACCAACTGCGGTGTTCAGGGCACCCCATACTCATGCAGAAGTCCCCAGCATCTAACATACAGGACACCCCTCCCCACACCGAGGTGGACATTCCCCCATAGAGCCTGTTTCCCCAGGCCCATTTCATCAGTCTCCCGGCAGACGGGCCAATTGTTGGTTTACAAACCGGCCCCCCAGACACAGACGGCAAGGAGAGACCAAAGAGGCAGACCACACAAGATTGGTAGGTGCCAGGTTTAATAAGCAAAGAAATTTACTTACAAGGTACATCTTGGGCAGTTGCAAGTTGAGTAAATCTCTGGGTCCAGTTGCCAGAATCTTCAAAGTTATACGAGGCCCTGACTGGGTTCCGTCACATATAAATCCAAATGGTCTCAACAACATGTCACTCTCTCTCGAGGCCGCGTCCTGGGGTAGTTTCTAGTGCTGAGAAAGCAACTGAAACACACATTCCAAGGCTGGGGAAGTGGCGGGGAACCTCTAATTACCCTGGTCCAGGCCTGAGGTCAACCAGGGTCACGTTCTCTCCATAACCTCTGCTAACTCCGCCCCCATCCGTGTCTGGATCTCATAGTGCCTGTGTAACTCTTTTCTTATTTCTCCCCTCTGATATTTACAGGGAAAGCACCGGGGCCTTGAAATGTTGTTTTTATTCATTTCTTTTCTTACACATCATTTTGAAAATGATTAAAAGGTTAAAAAAAGGGCTAAAAATAAAACTACCCAAAATATGTGTAAACCAACGGTTTAATATTATGCAATGTAATATTGGACATCTCCCTTTTGTACAACCTTACCCCTGACATGCAATCCTATTTGTACAACCTTCTTATTCCTATTAACACACTGAGCATTTTCTTCTCATTTTTTTCTGTTTACTCACACCTGATTTTTGTTTTTACAAATGACTTTTTACATCACATTTCAGATGTCAGCACTCCCAGTATGTATATTCTCAAGATGTATATATATCACCTGTTTTCTGATATGGAGAAAGCCACCACAGTTAAAAGAAAAAAAAAATTCAATTATCAGCCCAGGGCTTTGAAATGAAGAAACTTTCAACAGATTCTGAACTGATAAAAGAAGACCTACTTAGACTGACAGCAAGATTACGGGTGAGCTGCAAGGGGGATCAGTAGCCCGACACCTGAGACAGATCAATTTCTTCTGGGATAAATTATTCTTGTTATGTATTATAAGGGCCAAGGGCAGACTGCTCCCAAAATGTGTTACTTGGGTGTATCGATTATTTTAAATAAAAGTTACTTAAGAGACAAGTTGTACAAGAAGATTACTCAGAACTTCCTCAGTTCCCCTGAAAGCAGGAAATATATCTCCCATGTAAATTGTACCCTCTCTGCACAGGAGTAGAGAGACATTCTTATCATCACAGATGGGAATTTGAGAACAGAGAAGCGATTTAAACAACCCTTGTTACTTTTTACTAATTTACTACCACAGCCCGAATTCTGTTTAGAATTCCCTATTAATTGAAGTCCCAAAGTGAGTTTTCTTTGTCCTGTCAAGTCTTCACAGATGCATTGTTTCTTTAACAGGTGTGAAAACTGCATGCCTTGGTCATTTCTTTGGGCCTTGATTTCATTATTGGCTTCCATGTACATGTAATAAAACTTTTTTTTTATCCTGTTAGTCTGTCATGTAAATTCCATTCTTTTTTTTTTAAGATTTTATTCACTTATTTGACAGACAGAGATCACAAGCAGGCAGAGAGAGAGGAGGAAGCAGGCTCCCTGCTGAACAGAGAGCCCGATGCGATGGGGGGCTAATCCCAGGACCCTGAGATCATGACCTGAGCCGAAGGCAGAGTCTTTAACCCACTGAGTCACCCAGGAGCCCCTGTAAATTCCATTCTTAGTCCACCTGGAAGACCTTCAAGAATTTTTCTTCCCCTCAATATTTCCACCTCAAGTTATATTCAGGACAGTAGAGTTAAAATTTTAAAGTGCAGTAAGTACAATTATATTGTGGTAATTTGGAAAAAAAAGAGAAATCAATGCTATCTTAATGTAATATATGGCTGAGTATATAGCCTTTGCCTCATAACAAAAGGTAACATACCTTTAAGAGTTAAATACAATGAATAAATGAGATAAAAGCACTGGAAATAGATCCTATGTTCAATATACTTAATAAGAACTCTTAAATTGAAAGATGCAAGGAAGAGGAAAATTTTAATAAGCAATATCAACATGTGAGAGAGCAATATCCAGAAAGTAGTGGGCATGTATTGTCTATCATCACAGAGGAACAATGAAACAGAAGAATAGGCTTAAATGTCATTAGAAAAAAATTGGGTTAAGAACTCAGGTGAAGGGGCACCTGGGTGGCTCAGTGGGTTAAGCCTCTGCCTTCGGCTCAGGTCATGATCTCAGGGTCCTGGGATTAGCCCCGCATCAGGTTCTCTGCTCAACCGGGAGCCTGCTTCCCCCTCTCCCTCTGCCTGCCTCTCTGCCTACTTGTGATCTCTCTCTCTCTCTGTCAAATAAATAAAATCTTAAAAAAAAAAAAAAAAGAACTCAAGCGAAGTAAGTAGATTATTGTCACATTAATTTTAATGCAAATAACAATATAAGCGCATAATTCTTAAATTCTCACTGTCCGAAATAAAACTGAACTGTAATGCACCCTCCCCCATCCCACATCCTCCCTTAGAGTATCCAAGCAAAGCCACTTTAACTGTTCATGTCCTCAGAAGGTGGAACTTCTTTAATGTGTTTTGTGATGTCTTTATCATTGCACTTCAATATTGGCAGGTCCTTGAGTGGAAAGTTGACATGACAAAGAGCCTGAGGATGGTGCTGAAAGTCTGCAGCATTTCATTTCATCCAAGCACTAAGACATCACAGGGAAATTATCTGCGTTGCCAGGAGCGACCACCAGAGAGAGAGTGTGAGCCATAAAGGAGGCACAGAGGCTGAGAAAATCCCTTGGCTATTAAAAAAACAATCACAGACCTGTACTCCTGAAGCAAATAATGCATTATATGTTAATTTAAAAAACAAAAATTTTTAAAAACAATCACAAAGGGAATATGATGTTTACCTTATTTATGCATTTTTAAGATTTATCTGTTTTATTAATCAATATTTAATACATATAAATAAGGTGTTGAGAATAAAAGGGAACACCTATGCACCCCATCTAGGTGAAGAAAGGAAACTTAACCAATACAGTATGGCATAAAACACATAAATACCCCTTGGGTATTCTTTCCTTATCACATTAGCCTCCCCTCACACCAGGGATAAAATGCCAAATTTGATATTTCTCATTCCACATCTTTTCTCATACTTTTAATATAAACATATGAATCTCTAAAGTTTTGTATGTTTTCAAACTTCATATGGTATCGTATTGAATATATATCCTTCTGTATCACATTTGTGAGATTTATTCATGTGGACAGATAGTGTTAATTCCTCTTTAATATATTAATAGCATATTTTTATATTGATATTCTACAATTTCCATATCTCTTACCTCTACAAAATAAAGGAATCCTAAATTTAATAAGGAAATGGTAACTTGAAAGATGGGCAAAAATCATATTTAAAATATATTTAGGATATTACCATTTATTCCTAGGGCAAATAATGCTACAAAAAAATCCCAAATAGAAGTTGAGGGCAAGATGTCGGAGAAGTAGGAGACCCTATTTCAATCGGTCCCCAAAAGTGAGCTAATTATCTACCAGAACACTCTGAACACTCATGAAATCAGCCTGAGATGTAGGATTATACACTTCTGGATCTCTAAGAGGGTAGAAGACACCAGTGAAGAGGTAAAGCAGAGTGGGAATGATCAGAGTGATATCAGAGGATAAACAGAAGGGGGAGAAAGCCACCAGAGTGACCCATTGGAAAGTAATACCCCAATACGAAAGTGCCCTGGGATTGGGGACGAGCATTAACTTGGAGTCTGGTTAAAAGACTCAAAAAGAGCAAAAGATCTTAGGGGGCAACTGGTGGAATTGGGCAATTACAGACACAGGCCTGAACCTACAGTCCTAGGAAGGCCACCATCGGGGACCACCCATGCCAGGGAGAGTGCAGCAGAGCCCCCAAGGGCTGCATGGCTTGCATCACAGCTCAGCTGGGCACACTACTGCCCCCGCATGAGGGAATCTGGTGATGGCACCAGCCTGCCCTCCCTAGAACTTTTGTGCACTGCCTGACAGGGGTCTGAACCACTCTCCGCCCACGCCTGACAAAGCTTTGTGCAGGAGCTAGCTGGTGGTCTCTAGGACCAGCGGAGGGTCTGGACTCTCCCAGCAGGGCTGAAAGGAACTCAGTGTGATCTTCCATGGTGGCAACCTGAGATCTGAACCCCAGAGAGCAGTCCCAGCAAAGGCAACCACTGGAAGCAAGCTCCCTGGACCAATATCGCTCATGGTTTTAGTATCAGGGGGGGTGCAGAGACAAGCAGGTGCTTCGGGCAACCCCTGAGACGGTGGCTGGGGACATGCCCTGCCTGTGGGAGGTTGCACGGCTCAGCAGAATTTGCAGAGGGGGAATCCGTGTGTTCTGGATCACCCAGAAGGGAGCGGACTGAGGCTTCTCTC
The DNA here is from genome assembly GCA_003697995.1 of Taxidea taxus jeffersonii. Taxonomy (NCBI): domain Eukaryota; kingdom Metazoa; phylum Chordata; class Mammalia; order Carnivora; family Mustelidae; genus Taxidea; species Taxidea taxus. Next base: position 75,726 of record ML102627.1, read on the forward strand.
TGAGACGGAGGTCTGGGTACAGTTTGCTTTCCACTAAACCTCTGAAAAGCCACAAAAAGCCACCAAAGAGGGGGAAAAAAAAAACCTCCAGAGAACAAAAGTCTGAAAAACTGGTTTCCACAGAGCCCAGCCCCTTGATAGGGAGCAGGAGGACTCAACCCAAGCAAGACTTCCTGAAAAACAACACAGCAGGCCCCTTCTCCAGAAAATAAGCCAAAACTATGAGAGGACAACCACCAAAGGGTCCCCATAAAACTGTAAAACCCCAATATTCGGGGAAAACAATATATTAAGCTCCTGGTATTATCCTAAAACCTGTGTATTTCATAGATATAACTTATTTTTAATTCATGCTCACTCTTCTTGTTCTTTTTAATTTTTTACAACTAGAGGTTTAATACAACATATTCCATAATAACCTTTTAACTTGAACTTTTTTCATACATATAATGTATTTTTCTTTTTCTTTTCTATTTTTTAAATATACATATAAATATAAGCTTTAAGGTAATCCTCTTTCCCTAATCAATACTACCCCTGTATATAAACCAGTTTTAATCTCCCTTTATCTCTGGAAAGTTGAGTCCTTTAAAAAAGATATCAAGATACACCACGAAGAATCAAAATAACCTTCCTTGCCCACATCGAGGATTTATAACCACCCTCCCATCTTTTTCTTCTGTCAGTGTTTCTGTGTATTTTTTTCTGTTCTGGTATTATATAAATCTCATCCTTGGGGTTCATTTTGGCTGGGTTCTTCTTTTTTTTTCTTGTCATTTACTTTTGTTGGTCTTCCTGTTTGTCCATTTTTGTTTGTATACCTTATAAATCTTACCTTTGGGGCCCATTCTGGCTGGGTCTTCTCTTTTTTTTTTTTCTGTCTCTTTCTTTCTCTCTTTTTTTCTTTTTTCTTTCTTTTTGGTGGTGACTTCTGATTGCTCAGAAGTGTTCCAGGGTGCACCTTGCCTGGATCATGGCTGATATTTTCAACTACACATTCTCTCAACCACCTCTCACCAAAATAACTAGGAGGAGGAACACCCAACAGAGGAAAAATTCAGAGACTGTGCCCTCTCCATCAGAGCTATTGGATACGGACATAAACAATATGTCAGAAAGGGAATTCAAGGTAACAATTATCCAGGCAATGGCTAAGTTGGAGAAAACCACTAGTGACAACATGGAAACGACTAGGGCAAAAGTGAAAGCTGCCTGGGAAGAAGTTAAAAATGCTATCAAGGAGAGCCAATCTAATCTAAATTCTCTAAAAGCTAGGGGTAACTGAGGCAGAATATGGAATTAGTGATCTAGAGGACAAACTGATAGAGAAAAAGGGTTAGGAGGAGGCCTGGAACAAACAGCTTAGAAGCCATGAAAACAGAATTAGAGAAATAAATGATGCCATGAAACATTCCAATGTCAGAATTATTGGGATCCCTGAGGGGGAGAGAAAGAAAGAATACTGGAAGATATAGTTGAAAATTCTCCATGAAAATTTTCCCAATCTGGGGAATGGAACCAGCGTTTGTGTCCTAGAGGCAGAAAGATCACCCCCCAAGATCAATGAATCTAGAAAGACCTTGACACACTTGATCGTGAGACTGATGAATCATAATTTTAGACAAGAGCTCTTGAGAGCAGCTAGCGGGAAGAGATTCCTCATGTAGAGGAAGGTCCATCAAAATAACATCAGACCTGTCCACAGAAACCTGGCAAGCCAGAAAGGGCTGGCAGACATATTCAGGGCACTAAATGAGAACAACATGCAGCCAAAAATACTTTATCCAGCAAGGTTGACATTCAAAATGGATGGAAAGATAAAGAGCTTCCAAGACTGGCAAGGTTTAAAAGAGAATGCGATCACCAAGTCAGCACTACAAGAAATATTAAGGGAAGTTCTATAAAAGAAGAAAAAATCAAAGAGTGTCATAGAACAGAAATTTACAGAGAAAATCTATAGAAACAAGGACTTCACAGGCAATATGATGTCAATAAAAATGTATCTTTCTATAATCACTCTCAATGTGAGCAGCCTAAATGCCCCCATAAAATGGCACAGTATTGCAGATTGTATAAAATGATAGGACGTGTCCACATGTTGTCTACAAGAGACCCATTTGGAACCTAAGGATACATCCAGACTGAAAGTGAATAGATGGAGAAGCATCTTTCATGCCAATGGGATTCAAAAGGAAGCTGGGATAGTGATTCTCATATCAGATAACTTAGATTTTAAACTAAAGACTGTAGTCAGAGATAAAGAAGGACACTACATCATTCTTAAAGGGTCTGTCCACCAAGAAGATCTAACAATTGTAAATATTTATGCCCCCAATATGGGAGCAGCCAACTACATAAGACAACTGTTAATCAAGATAAAGAGTCATACTGATATGAATACATTAATAGTAGGGGATCTTATCATGCCACTCTCAGTAACAGACAGATCATCAAAGCAGGAAAACAATAAAGAAACAATGGCATTGAATGACACATTGAACCAGATGGACCTCATAGTTATAAACAGAAAATTCCACCCTAAAACAACAGAATACTCATTCTTCTTGAGTGCACGTGGAACTTTATCCAGAATACACCACATACTGGGTCACAGATCAGGGCTCAACTGATAACAAAAGACTGAGATTATTCCCTGATATTCTCAGACCACAATGCTTTGAAACTGGAATGCAACCACAAGAAAAAGTTTGGAAGGAATTCAAACACTTGGAAGCTAAAGACCACCCTGCTTAAGAATGTTTAGGTCAACTAGGAAATCAAAGAAGAACTTAAACAATTCATGGAAACCAATGAGAATGAGGACACTTCGGTCTAAAACCTATGGGATACAGAAAGGTGGACCTAAGGAGGAAATACATAGCCATCCAAGCCTCCCACAAAAAAAATTGAAAAATCCAGAATATACCAGCTCTCTTTACACTTTAAAGAACTGGAGAATCAACAAGAAATTAAGCCAACCCCACACACAAGAAGGGAAATAATCAAGATCAGAGCAGAGATCTAATCTTTTTTTTTTTTAGATTTATTTATTTATTTATTTGACAAACAGAGATCACAAGCAGGGAGAGAGGCAGGCAGAGAGAGAGGAGGAAACGGGCTCTCTGCTTGGCAGGGATGTGGGACTCCATGTGGGACTTGATCCCAGGACCCTGAGATCATGACCTGAGCCGAAGGCAGAGGCTTAACCCACTGAGCCACCCAGGCGCCCCCAGAGATCTAATCTTGAGATAGAAACTAGAGATACAGTAGAATGCACCAATGAAACTAGAAGCTGGTTTTTTGAGAGAATCAATAAGATCGATAAACCATTGGCCAAACTAATCTAAAAGAAAATAGAGAGGACCCAAAGTAATAAAATTATGAATGAAAAGGGAGAGATCACGACTAACACCAAGGAAATAGAAACAATCATCAGAAATTATTATCAACAGTTATATGCTAATAAGTTAAGCAACCTAGAAAAAATGGATGCATTTCTGGAAACTTATAAACTCCCAAAACTGAATCAGGAAAAAATTGACAACCTGAATAGACCAATATTTAGTAACAAGATTGAAGCAATGATCAAAAACCTCCCAAAAAACAAGAGCCCGGGACCTGATGGAGTCCCTGGAGAATTCTACCAAACACTCAAAGAAGAAATAATACCTATTCTCCTGAAGCTGTTTCAAAAAAATGGAAATGGAAGGAAAACTTCCAGACTCTTTTCATGAAGCCACTATTACCCTGATCCCCAAACCAGGCAAAGACCCCACCAAAAAGGAAATTTCAGACCAATATCCCTGATAAATATGGATGCTAAGATTCTCAACAAGATTCTAGCTAAAAGGATTGAACAATACATTAAAAAGATTATCTACCATGACCAGGTGGGACTTATCTATGGGATGCAAGGGTGGTTCAGCATTCACAAATTAATCAATGTGATAGAACAAATCAATAAGAGAAGAGAGAAGAACCACATGGTCCTCTCCATAGATGCAGAAAAAGCATTTGACAAGATACAGCATCCATTCCTGACTAAAATAATTCAAAGTACAGGGATAGAGGGAACATTCCTCAATTTCATAAAATCTATCTACAAAAACCCACAGCAAATATTATCCTCAATGGGAAAAAGCTGACAACCTTCCCTTTGAGATTAGGAACACAACAAGGATGCCCACTCTCACCACTCTTATTCAAAATAGTACTAGAAGTCCTAGCAACAACAATCAGACAACAAAAAGAAATAAAATGTATTCAAATTGCCAAAGAAGAAGTCAAACTCTCACTCTTCACAGAAGACATGATACTTTATATGGAAAACCTGAAAGACTCCATCCCCAAACTACTAGAACTCATACAGCAATTCAGTAATGTGGCAGGATACAAAATCAATGTACATAAATCAGTTCCTTTCTTATACACTAACAATGAAAAAATAGAAAGGAAAGTTAGAGAATTGATTCCATTTACTATAGCACCAAGAACCCTAAGATACCTGGGAATAAACCTAACCAAAGAGGTAAAGGATCTGTACTCAAAGAACTATAGAACACTCATGAAAGAAATTGAAGAAGACGCAAAAAGATGGAAGACCATTCCATGCTCATGGATCGGAAGAATAAACATTGTTAAAATGTCTATACTGCCTAGAGCCATCTATACTTTCAATGCCATCCCGATCAAAATTCCACCAGCATTTTTCATAGAGCTGGAATAAACAATCCTAAAATTTTTATGGAACCAGAAGAGACCTTGAATTGCTAAGGAAATGTTGAAAAATAAAAACAAAACTGGGGGCATCACATTGCCTGATTTCAAGCTTTACTACAAAGCTACTATCACCAAGACAGCCTGGTACTGGCACAAAAACAGACACATAGACCAGTGGAACAGAGTAGAGAGCCTAGATATGGACGCTCAACTCTATGGTCAAATAAACGTCGACAAACCAGGAAAAAATATACAGAGGACAAAAGACAGTCTCTTCAATAAATGATGCTGGGCAAATTGGACAGCTATGTGTAGAAGAATGAAATTTGACTATTCTCTCACACCATACACAAAGATAAACTGGAAGTGTATAAAAGACCTCAACATGAGGCAAGAATCTATCAAAATCCTACAGGACAACATAGGCAGTAACCTCTTCGACATCGACCACAGCAACTTCTTTCAAGACATGTCTCCAAAGTCAAAGGAAGCAAAAGCAAAAATGAACTTTTGGGACTTCATCAAGATCAAAACCTTCTGCACAGCAAAAGAAACAGTCAACAAAACAAAGAGGCAACTCACAGACCACAGAATGAGGGAAGATATTCGCAAATGACACTACAGACAAAGGGCTGATATCCAAGATCTATAAAGAACTCCTGAAAACCAACACACACAAAACAAATAATCATGTCAAAAAATGGGCAGAAGACATGAACAAACACTTCTCCAAAGACATACAAATGGCTAATAGATACATGAAGAAATGTTCATCATGATTAGTCATCAGGGAGATTCAAATCAAAACCACATTGAGATACCACCTTACACCAATTAGAATGGCCAAAATTAACAATACAGGAAACAACAAGTGTTGTAGAGGATGTGGAGAAAGGGAAACCCTCTTACACTGTTGGTTGGAATGCAAGTTGGTGCAGCCACTTTGGAAAACAGCGTACAGATTCCTTAAGAAATTAAAAATAGAACTACCCTATGACCCTGCAATTGCACTATTGGCTATCTACCTCAAAGATACAGATGTAGTGAAAAGAAGGGCCACCTGTACCCCAATGTTCATAGCAGCAATGGTCACAGCCACCAAATTGTGGAAAGAACCAAGATGCCCTTCAACAGACGAATGGATAAAGAAGATATGGTCCATATATACAATGGAGTATTATGCCTCCGCCAGAAAGGATGAATACCAAACTTTTGTATCAACATGAATGGGACTGGAAGAGATTATGCTGAGTGAAATAAGTCAAACAGAGAGAGTTAATTATCATATGGGTTCACTTACTTGTGAAGCATAAGGAATAACACAGAGGACATGGGGAGATGGAGAGAAGTGAGTTGGGGGAAATTGGAGGGGAAGATAAACCATGAGAGACTGTGGACTCTGAGAAACAAACTGAGGGTTTTGGAGGGGAGGGGATGTGGGATTGGGTGAGGCTGATGGTGGGTATCATGGAGGGCATGTATTGCATGGAGCACTGGATATGGTGCATAACCAATGAATTCAGGAACACTGAAAAGAAATTAAAAAAAAAAAAAACCCCACATTGAGATACCACCTTACACCAGTTAGAATGGCCAAAATTAGTAAGACAGGAAACAGCAAGTGTTGGAGAGGATGTGAAGAAATAGGAACCCTCTTACACTATTAGTGGGAATGCAATTTGGTGCAGCCACTTTGGAAAACAGTGTGGAGATTACTTAACAAATTAAAAATAGAGATACCCTATGCCCCTGCAAATGCATTATTGGGTATTTACCCCAACGATACAGATGCAGTGAAAAGAAGGGCCATCTGTACCCCAATGTTCATAGCAGCAATGGCCACAGTCACCAAACTGTGGAAAGAACTAAGATGCCCTTCAACAGACAAGTGGATAAAGAAAATTAGGTACATACATACAATGGAATATTACACAGCCATCAGAAAGGATGAATACCCAACTTTTGTATCAACATGGACGGAACTAGAAGAGATTATGCTGAGTGAAATAAGTCAAACAGAGAGAGTCAATTATCATATAGTTTCACTTACTTGTGGGGCATAAGGAATAACACAGAAGACATTGGGAGATGGAGAGGAGAAGTGACTTAGAGGAAATCAGAAGGGGAGACAAACCATGAAAGACTGTGGACTCTGAGAACAAACTGAGGGTTTGCGGGGGGAGCGGGGAGGGTGGGGTGAGCCTGGTGGTGGATATTATGGAGGGCGCATATTGCATGGAGCACTGGGTGTGGTGCATAAACAATGAATTTTGGAACACTGAAAAAAATAAAATTGAATTAAATTTTTAAAAACCCCAAATATATCTCATTGTATACATGTAAGGGATTCTCTAGGGTATATGTTCTTAGGAGTGATTATACTAATACAAATTCTTACAGCAGCACAGAACAGTTCCTGTTCTATACCCTTACAGACATCTGATAGTCTCTCATGATTTTAAATTTTGCTGATCTGATGGATTTAAATGGTTTCTCATCCTGGTTTTAATTCTCATACTCATCACCACTAGTAAGGTGAAGATTAATGCCATATGTTTATGAGCTATTTGTGATTCCTTTTCTGTTTGTTACTTGTTCTTATTTCCTGTCCATTTTTTCTATTGGACAGTTTTTTTTCTTGGATTTAGGAGTCCTATAATAATTCTTTACTAAGTCTTTGTTCTATGTATTACAAATAACTTTTCCCAGTCAATGGCTTGGCTTTCATTTCTTTTTTACTTTCACTTTTTAAGAAAAGTTTTATTTATTTATTTGACAGAGAGAGGGATCACAAGTAGGCAGAGAGGCAGGCGGGGGAGCTGAGCAGAGAGCCTGATGTAGGACTCGATCCCAGGACTCTGAGATCATGACCTGAGCCAAAGGCAGTGGCTTAACCCACAGAGCCACCCAGGTGCCCCTACTTTCACTTTTTTTTTCATAAACATATAATGTATTATAAGCCCCAGGGGTACAGGTCTGTGAATCGCCAGGTTTACACACTTCACAGCACTCACCATAGCACATACCCTCCCCAATGTCCATAACCCCACCATCCTCTCCCTAACCCTCCTCCCCCCAGGACCCCTCAGTTTGTTTTGTGACAATAAGAGTCTTATGGTTTGTTTCCTCCCTATCCCAGCTTGTTTCATTTGTTATTTTTCTACTCCTCAAACCCCCCACATTGCATCTCCACTTCCTCATATCAGGGAGATCATATGATAGTTCTCTTTCTCCGATGGACTTATTTTGCTAATTAAGCACAATTCCCTCTAGTTCCATCCACAGAGTCGCAAATGGCAAGATTTCATTTCTTTTGATGGATGCATAGTATTCCATTGTATATATATATACCACTTCTTCTTTATCCATTCATCTGTTGATGGACATCTAGGTTCTTTCCATAGTTTGGCTATTGTGGACATTGCTACTATAAACATTCGGGTGCACATGCCCCTGCAGATCACTTTATCATATATCTTTAGGGTAAATACCCAGTAGTGCAATTGCTAGGTCATAAGGTAGCTCTATTTTCAACTTTTTGAGGAACCTCCATGCTGTTTTCCAGAGTGGTTGCACCAGCTTGCATTCCCACCAACAGTGTAGGAGGGTTCCCCTTTCTCCACATCCTGGACAGCATCTGTCATTTCCTGACATGTTAATTTTAGCTATTCTGACTGGTGTGGGGTGATATCTCATTGTGGTTTTGATTTGTATTTACCTGATGCCAAGTGATGTGGAGCACTTTTTCATGTGTCTGTTGGCCATCTGGATGTCTTCTTTGCAAAAATGTCTGTTCATGTCCTCTGCCCATTTCTTGATTGGATTATTTGTTCTTTGGGGTTGAGTTTGCTAAGCTCTTTGTAGATTTTGGATACTAGCCCTTTATCTGATATGTCATTTGCAAATATCTTTTCCAATTCTGTCAGTTGTCTTTTGGTTTTGTTGACTGTTTCCTTTGCTGTGCAAAAGCTTTTGATCTTGATGAATTCCCAAGAGTTCATTTTTGCCTTTACTTCCCTTGCCTTTGGCGACGTTCCTAGGAAGAAGTTGCTGCAGCTGAGGTCGAAGAGGTTGCTGCCTGGATTCTCCTCAAGGATTTTGATGGATTCCTTTCTCACATTGAGGTCCTTCATCCACTTCGAGTCTATTTTCTTGTGTGGTGTAAGGAGATGGCCCAATTTCATTTTTCTGCATGTGGCTGTCCAACTGTCCCAGCACCATTTGTTGAAGAGGCTGTCTTTTTTCCATTGGACATTCTTTCCTGCTTTGTCAAAGCTTAGTTGACCATAGAGTTGAGGGTCTATTTCTGGACTCTCTATTCTGTTCCATTGATCTATGTGTCTGTTTTTGTGCCAGTACCATACTCTCTTGATGATGACAGCTTTGTAATAGCACTTGAAGTCTGGAATTGTGATGCCACCATCTTTGGCTTTCTTTTTCAATATTCTTTTGGCTATTCAAGGTCTTCTCTGGTTCCATATAAATTTTAGGATTATTTGTTCCATTTCATTGAAAAAAATGAATGGGATTTTGATAGGGATTGCATTAAATGTGTAGATTGCTTTAGGTAGCATAGACATTTTCACAATATTTGTTTTTCCAATCCATAAGCATGGAACATGTTTCCATTTTTTTGTGTCTTCCTCAATTTCTTTCAAGAGTACTTTATAGTTTTCTGAGTATAGATTCTTTGCCTCTTTGGTTAGGTTTATTCCTAGGTCTCTTATGGTTTTGGGTGCAGTTGTAAATGGGATTGACTCCTTAATTTATCTTTCTTCTGTCTTGTTGTTGGTGTAAAGAAATGCAACTGATTTATTGTATTGAATTTATATCCTGACACTTTGCTGAGCTCCTGTACAAGTTCTAGCAGATTTGGAGTGGAGCCTTTTGGGTTTTCCACTTATAGTATCATATCATCTGCAAAGAGTGATAATTTGACTTCTTCTTTGCTGAATGGATGCCTTTAATTTCTTTTTGTTGTCTGATTGCTGAGGCTATGACTTCTAGTAATATGTTGAATAGCAGTGGTGATAATGGACAACCCTGCTGTGTTCCTGACCTTAGCATAAAAGCTCTCAGTTTTTCTCCATTGAGAATGATATGTGTGGTGAGTTTTTCATATATGGCGTTACTAATATTGAGGTATGTGCCCTCTATCCTTACACTTTGAAGAGTTTTGATCAGAAAGGGATGCTATACTTTGTCAAATGCTTTTTCAGCATCTATTGAGAGTATCATATGGTTCTTGTTCTTTCTTTTATTAATGTATTGTATCACATTGATTGATTTGCGGATGTTGAACCAAACTTGCAGCCCTGGAATAAATCCCACTTGGTTGTGGTGAATAATCCTTTTAAAGTACTGTTGGATCCTATTGGCTAGTATTTTGGTGAGAATTTTTGCATCTGTGTTCATCGAGGATATTGGTCTGTAATTCTCTTTTTTTATTAGATCCTTGTCTGGTTTTGGGATCAAGGTGATGCTGGACTCATAAATGAGTTTGGAAGTTTTCCTTCCATTTCTATTTTTTGGAAAAGTTTCAGGAGAATAAGAATTAATTATTCTTTAAATGTTTGGTAGAATACCCTGGGAAGCCGTCTGGCTCTGGACTTTTGTTTGTTGGGAGATTTTTGATGACTGTTTCAATCTCCTTAGTGGTTATGGGCCTATTCAGGTTTTCTATTTCTTCCTGGTTCAGTTTTGGCAATTTATATGTCTCTAGGAAAGCATCCATTTCTTCCAGATTGTCGAATTTGTTGGCATAGAGTTGCTCAAAATATGTTCTTATGATTGTTTGTATTTCTTTGGTGTTGGTTGTGATCTCTCCTCTTTCATTCATGATTTTATTTCTTTGGGTCCATTCTCTTTTCTTTTGGATAAATCTGGCCAGGGGTTTATCAATCTTATTAATTCATTCAAAGAACCAGCTCCTAGTTTCATTGATTTGTTCTATTGTTTATTTGGTTTCATTTCATTGATTTCTGCTCTGATTTTTATGATTTCTCTTCTCCTGCTGGGTTTAGGCTTTCTTTGTTGTTCTTTCTCCAGCTCCTTTAGGGGTAGGGTTAGGTTGTGTATTTGAGGCCTTTCTTGTTTCTTGAGAAAGGCCTGTATTGTTATATACTTTCCTTTCAGGACTGCCTTTGCTGTGTCCCACAGATTTTGAACTGTTGTGTTTTCATTATCATTTTTTTTCCATGAATTTTTTCAATTCTTCTTTAATTTCCTGGCTGACCCATTCATTCTTTAGAAGGATGCTATTTAGTCTCCATGTATTTGGGTTATTTCCAAATTTCCTCCTGTGATTGAGTTCTAGCTTCAGAGCATTGTGTTCTGAAAATATGCAGGGAATGATCCTAATCTTTTGATACCAGTTGAGAACTGATTTGTGACCCATGATGTGATCTATTCTGGAGAATGTTCCGTGTGCACTAAAGAACAATGTGTATTCTGTTGTTTTGGGATGAAATGTTCTGAATATATCTGTGATGTCCATCTGTTCCAGTGTGTCATTTAAGGCCCTTATTTCCTTGTTGATCTTTTGCTTGGATGATCTTTCCATTTCAGTGAGGGGAGTGTTAAAGTCCCCTACTATTATTGTATTATTGTGTTATTGTCGATGTGTTTCTTTGATTTTGTTATTAATTGGTTAATATAGTTGGCTGCCCTCATGTTAGGGGCATAGATATTTAAAATTGTTAGATTTTCTTGTTGGACAGACCCTTTGAGTATGATATAGTGTCCTTCCTCATCTCTTATAATAGTCTTTGGCTTAAAATCTAATTGATCTGATATAAGGATTGCCACCCCAGCTTTCTTTTGATGTCCATTAGGATGATAAATTGTTTTCCACCCCCTCACTTTAAATCTGGAGGTGTCTTTGGGTCTAAAATGAGTTTCTTGTAGGAAGCATATTTTGGGGTTTTGTTTTTTTATTTCCCGTTCTGATACTGTGTCTTTCGATTGAGGCATTTAGCCCATTTACATTCAGGGTAACTATTGAGAGATATGAATTTAGTGCCATTGTATTGCCTGTAAAGGGGACTGTTAATGTATATTGTCTCTGTTCCTTTCTGGTCTACTACTTTTAGGGTCTCTTTTTGCTTAGAGGACCCCTTTCAATATTCCAGTATTTCAATATTTGCAAGTTCTTTTAATTTTTCTTTGTCCTGGAAGCTTTTTATCTCTCCTTCTATTTTCAATGACTACCTAGCTGGATATAGTATTCTTGGCTGCATATTTTTCTCGTTTAGTGCTCTGAATATATCATGCCAGTTCTTTCTGGCCTTCCAGGTCTCTGTGGATAAGTCTGTTGCCAATCTAGCATTTTTACCACTGTATATTACAGACCTCTTGTCCCAGGCTGCTTTCAGGATTTTCTCTTTGTCTCTAAGACTTGTAAATTTTACTATTAGATGACGGGGTGTGGACCTATTTGTATTGATTTTGAAGGGGATTCTCTGCACCTCCTGGATTTTGATGCTTCTTCCCTTTGCATATTAGGGAAATTCTCTACAATAATTATCTCCAATATACCATCTGCTCCCCTCTCTCTTTCTTCTTCTTCTGGAATCCCAATTATTCTAATGTTGTTTCATCCTATGTTATCACTCATCTCTTGAATTCTCCCCTCATGGTCCAGTAGTTATTTGTCTCTCGTTTGCTCAGCTTCTTTATTCTCCATCATTTGGTCTTCTGTATCATTAATTCTTTCTTCTTCCACATTTATCTTAGCCATAAGAGCCTCCATTTTTTATTGCACCTCACTAATAGCTTTTTTTATTTCAACTTGGTTAGGTTTTAGTTCTTTTATTTCTCCAGAAAGGGCTTTTATTTCTCTGGACAGAGTTTCTTTAATATCTTCCATGCCTTTTTCAAACCCAGCTAAAACCTTGAGAATCATTATTCTGAACTCTAGATTTGACATAATACTAATGTCTGTATTGATTAGGTCCCTAGCCTTCAGTACTGCCTCTTATTCTTTTTTTTGTGGTGAGTTTTTCCACTTTGTCATTTTGTCCAGGTAAGAATATATGAAGGAGCAAGTAAAATACTAAAAGGGTGGCAAAGACCCCAGGAAAATGTGCTTTAACCAAATCAGAAGAGACCCCAAATCATGGGGCAGAGAAAAGGGGTCAAAAGAAGTTCAGGAAAAAAAATTTTAAAAAGAAAAAATATTAAAAAAAAGAAGAAAAAAATATATATATATTAGACTGGTGACTAGAACAGGGCCACCTACTTAATTTTGGGAGTGTTTTGATCTCTTAGAAGAAACTACTTCCAAAATTTTTAAAGAATGAAAAACATATATAAGGGTAAACACAATGAAGGGATGGAATATGACTATAAAGATGAAAAAAAAATTAATTTCTAAAAAAGGAGTTGACAAGGTAAGTTGGTTGTGAGAATAAAGAAAAAGAAGGTGGGAGAATTTGCTTGGGCTGGAGACTAGAACAAGCCCAGTGCTAGATTTAGGGTGTATTTTGATCTATTAGAAGTTGTACCCCAAATTTTTTAGAAGAAAATTCTCTACGTGTATACAAAAAATAAAGCTAGATACAATGAAGGATAAAATATGACTAAAATAATGAAGGTTCAAAAAAGATTATTTTTTATGAAAGGTATTATTAAGATAAACCAGTTTAAAAAGTTAAAAGAGGAAAGGGTAAAAGTTTAAAAATTTAGCAAAAGAGAAAAAAAATTAATTAATTTTGCAAGACTAAAGTATCATGGGGAGAAAGCCATGAATTCCATGCTTTGCCTTCTCCTTCTCTGAAATTCCGCTGTTCTCCTTGGTAAGTGAACTTGGTCTTGGCTAGATTTCTTGTTGATCTTCTGGGGGAGGGGTCTGTTGTAGTGGTTCTCAAGTGTCTTTGCCCGAGGCAGAATTGTACCACCCTTACAAGGGGCCAGGCTAAGTAATCGGCTTGGTTTTGCTTTCGGGAGCTCTTGTTCCCTGAATGCTTTCCGTAGAGTTCTGGAGGACAGGAATGAAAATGGCGGCCTCCCAATCTCCAGCCTGGAGGAGCGAAGAGCTCGGGCCCCACCCCTCAGTGCACCCTCAGAGAAAAGTGCTCAATCACTCCCATCTCCCTGGCCTCTGGCTGCACTCTGACCTCACCCAGCCTGTGACCAAGCGTCTCTGTCTCTGGCACACAGCTCCACCTGGAGTCTCTGAACCCCGCAGATCCTGAGCTCTTCCAGGGGCGGTTCCCAGGATCTTGTGGGGACCCCACTCACAGTGCAATGGTCTTTACCACAGATCACAATTTAAGGTAACCCCGAGTTGAGAGCTCACTCCTCAGCTCTGTCTCTGGAGCCAACTTCCCCGCTCTAATACCTGCGAGCTCTGTAACACTCAGACATCCCCGATCCTTCTGTGACCCCATGGGACCTGGGGCCCCGCTGTCCCCGCATGGGCTTCACCCTGGTTTAACCTCTGGAGTGATGTCCCTCAGTGGAGCAGACTTTTAAAAGTCCTAATTTTGTGCTCCATTGCTCTGTCATTTGCTGGGAGCTGGCATCCCCTGCCGGCAGTCTATCTTCATGTCACTTTGGATTCACTTCTCTGTGGGTCCTACCTTTCAGAAAGTGGTCGATGTTCTGTTTCTAGAATTGTTGCTCTTCTTCTCTTTGTTGGGTCCATAATCAAAGGAGCAAGACTGATATAAAGCGAAGATCAAGCAAAGCTTTATTTTGCACCAAGCATCAAGAATCAAACTGACTGACCAGGGCCATCTCTTACAAAGTGACCCCTCTCTGCCTTACAGACTGTCTTTTAAGGGCAAAGGCCATGTGGTTGGGCCTGGCCATGCACAGGTGGCCAATGACACAGAGAAAGCTGCACAGTCAGGCTAGGTCATACATAGGTGACCAATTAAGTTACAATTTACCCTGTAATAGACATTTGAACTAGCCTATCACCTTGGTCAGAACTGGCACCCAAAATGCACCCAAAGGGCGGGGCCCATACTCCTTGGTAGCTAGGGAGCCAGTATACATCCCCACTGATTGGATACCTCCACCTAGCCTGACCCACCCTTGTATTTGGGCTTTGTTACCTGGGACTGGTTTCTGGGACTTGTTTTTAAGTAAGTCCCCTGGGAGGGCAGGGGCCATTTAAGTTTTACTGCATAAACAACAAAATGGCTATTCAACCGAAATAGAGCCATTTTAGCTAAATAGGCCCTTACATTCCTCCCTTTTCTTTGGAGATTAGTCAAATCCTTGACTTTTCAGCCAGTTCTATGTCCTCTTTTGTCAGACTGTTTTTAATGACTCCAGTTGTGATTTATCCAGAAACAACATTTTTCTCCTAGGGCTACACAGAGCCCCCCTTTTTCTAGAAATAGTATGTCAAGTCCTAATTATCTATATGTCCCACCTATAATTTAACAATAGGAGCAACAATGAACTCAACGAACTCATTGTTTTTGAGTCTTAGCTTTAGTCCAGGATTGGCAGGGTCCACCGGCAGCAGCATCCATCTCTGGGGGTCATCTTTGTCCTCGGCTCATTTGACATGACCTGCGCAAATCCAGGCCCCGACGCCCTCAACTTCTACCACTGTGGGGGTGTTCGGGATGACAGCAAATGGTCCCTTCCAGCAAGGCTCCAAGTTTCCCACTTGGTGGCGACGTATCCAAACCAAGTCCCTGGGTTGGTAAGGATGTGGTTCCAACTCCATCTCCGTCTTAGTGTGGGCAGTTTGGATCCCTGCATGGGCTAGACAGACTGCAGTGCCTGCAGTGACGAGTCATTTCTGCTAGAGCAACCTCTTGTAGCCGAGGGCAGAGCGGGGGGTCTCCCGAACATTATTTCAAATGGGGTCACCTTGTTTAAGGAGGGTGTGCATCGTGTCCTGAGGAAGGCGAAAGGAAGGAGATCCACCCATTTACCACCAGTCTCCAGAATTGGCCTTGTCAAGGTCTCTTTAAGAGTCTAGTTCATGCTCCCTACTTGCCAGGAGCTCTGGGGCTGATAGGCACAATGTAATTTCCAATTAGTGCCCGCGGCCTTGGCCAATGCCTATGAGACCAAACTCACAAATGCAGGGCCATTGTCTGACCCGATCACGAGAGGTAACCCAAACCTCTAGTAGCTTTTTGGCTACCACTCCGGCCATCTCATGTTTGTCAGGAAAAGCCTCTACCCAGCCTACCATCCATATAGATGTTGGCGCTCTTACCCTTGGCCATCTGCAGTGCCTTGGGGAGTGTAATCAGCTCCACTTTGCACCAAGATTCCTTATGGCAGGTCCACTGTCCAGAGTCCCTGCTCAGCTCAGGAGAAACCACTGCAGCCCCCACTTACCTCTTTCCACCGACCATGTAGCTACTCCCATCTGTGAACAGAGTCATCTCAGCATCAGGGAGAGGAGTGTCTCTAAGATCTGGCCTTATTCCTGTGACCTGGGTTAGGACCTCCCCACAGTCGTGTGGGTGGTGAGCCAGCTCCTCTGGTAGCCCCCGTTGCTTGTAGCAACGGGGCTGGATTTAACACCGCGGAGGGCCAGAAAGCCACTTTCAGTTCATTGAGGAGGAGGGCCTGATACCCCGTCACTCAGGCATTTGTCATCCACCAGTCTGGTGGAGTCCAGAGAAGGCCCTCAATAGTGTGAGTGGTGGTCAAGATGAGATTTTGACCCAAAGTCAGTTTACTTGCATCCTTGACTAGGAGGGCCGTGACAGCAATTATGTGGAGGCAAGGGGGGAACCCAGCCGCTACTGGATCTAGCTTCTTGCTAAGATAGGTTACTAGCCTTTGCCAAGGCCCCAGAGCCCGAGTCAAAACTCCCTTGGCCACCCCTTCCTTTGCTTCCCGGGGGGGGGGGGGGGGCGGAGACATGAACAGCTGTGGCCATTGCTTTTAACTGTACCACCACTGGAGGCTGTCCCTTGGCCAAGCCAGGGGGCTTCCCTTCTGCCCAGACCTCGGGAAGCTCGACCTGTAGGGCTTGGAGAAGGCTCCCCACCTTTGTCTCCTCTGGTTCTGAGACTGGCTCGTAAAGGAGGTATTAATCTACTGCTGCCACAAACACCTGCATAGTGGGGCTCCGAACCATGGCCCCTTCAGTCCTTGGTGGCCAGCACTGCCATCCTCTTTTGGGGCACTCCTTGGCCCAGTGTCCTTTTTCCTTGCAGTAAGCACACTAATCTGAATCTAAGGCTTCCTGCCCGCTTTCTTTCCATAGACTATCCCCTATCTGCCTTTTCCCTTTCCATTGACCTCTTCCCCCTTGTAATGTCCCGCCTCATGTAATGTCAAAACCTTAACTATTTTTTTGGTCTGTTTTCATCTTCTTGTGCATCCCTGTTGTTAAACAACTTTTCTGCTATTCCCACTAACTCAGTCAGATTCTTCCCTTCAAAACCTTCAATTTTCTGAAGTTTCCTCCTTATTCTGGGGCTGACTGACTGGCAAAGGTAAGATCATCTAAACGAGCTATCGTGCAACTTCTCTGAATTTTACCTCAAGTTGCCTAGCTTAGGTAAACAAACATTTAAAGATAACCAAATCTAGAATTTAAATCCATAAAGGTGTGTTATTAAAACATAATTTTTCTCTCTAAAATAACCCTCATTTCCAGAGATAGCCAAATCAGGACTAATTCATTTGAAAAACAAGTCCAGTTTTAGCAAACCTGGCCTCAGTATTTACATAAGCTCAGCAAGAACAGTGAGTGATCATATAGATCTTTCAGAATCTGCTTTGCTGGAACTTCTTTTTTTTTTTTTTAAGATTTTATTTATTTATTTAACAGACAGCAGAAGTAGGCAGAGAGAGAGGAGGAAGCAGGCTCCCTGGTGAGCAGAGAGCCCGATGTGGGGCTCGATCCCAGGACCCTGGGATCATGACCTGAGCTGAAGGCAGAGGCTTTAACCCACTGAGCCACCCAGGCGCCCCTGGAACTTCTTATAAGTAATCTCTAGGTTGAACTTTTAGTAGCCTCTCCAGACCAGAAGCCAAGCCATGTACTTGCCATCAGACATGCCTGCAATACCTCCAATTTGGGCGAATACCTATCCCTGAGGTACCCAAAGTATCGAGCAACCTGCACCTGCCAGAAAGTGACATCCTTTACTCACCTGGTGAGGCTACTGGGAACTGTGTAAGCAAGGTATCAGGCCCACAGTTCCAAAGGGCTTTACAGCTCCAGGTTTTATAAAGTCAACCTTAGTTCCCTTAAGCTGTCTGGTCATATCTGAGTCTTTTCAAATATGAAATTCCAGTCAAAGCCTTGGTAAAATAACCAGTGTTTCCAATGGTGTCCTCTTACAAGGAGAACAGATTTGTATTGAAGTTATGCAAATGACTGATTGCCATGGAAGAAAGAATACTCGCTGAGACCTTTTGGTTTCAGAGGGTTCAGACAGAGAGAAAGAGTTGAATGCCTTGATTTGCTTACAAATGAGTACTTTTACAT
Organism: Taxidea taxus jeffersonii; assembly: GCA_003697995.1. Lineage (NCBI taxonomy): Eukaryota > Metazoa > Chordata > Mammalia > Carnivora > Mustelidae > Taxidea > Taxidea taxus. Next base: position 93,871 of record ML102627.1, read on the forward strand.
CTCTGTAAGTTACAGATAACTTAAAAAGTTTCCCTAGTCTGCAAGAGCAAACATTACAGAACCAGTAATGTTAAAAATAAGACAAAACATTAAGAGATACAACATTACAATCTTTCAGTTCATCTAGTTCCATGTTGCTAATTCTGGTTTAGTCCGAATGCAACTCTTACTTCTGGAAATTCTTACCCATTTCAGTTCCAGGATTTCAACATATCAAAGACCTGTATTTACTGAAAGTCTCCCATATGAATTTCCTTTAAGGCAGAATTCATTTTACAAGAGAATTAAAATAATTACAAGTGACAAAAACTCAGTATAGATATGGTTAAGTATCAAGTGATGACCCTTATCAAAACATTAAAACTTTAGTAAATGTATAGAACCTCTAGAGTAGTTACAGCATTTACCCAAATGTAACCCAAGGTTTATCATTGCTTTAGCAGTATTCCCTGAGTAACTGAGAATATCAAGGAAAAGCCTTATGAGTCAAAGAGATCTCATTTACAACTCTGGGCAGGCAAAGAGAAAACCATTTACATTTTCTTAGAAACACCTCAATCTCTAGTGAAGACTAAATATTAACCAATTGTGTACTGTTACAACAGAATTCTTTGAAGGCAAATTTATGAATCAGTTAAGTACAAAACATGTTTACCAACAGATTTCAAAAGCACAAACCTAGTTCCAGCAACCAGCGCTCTAGCATTTTATTCCATTTGGTTTAAAGTTTCAGGTTACCAAAGACTTTGAAAGCTACTTTAACAATTACCCATTAGAACTTTGAGACAGACAATTAACCAGCTTTAGTCATCTCTTTGCTAACAGATTTCAGCAAATAACACGAGCTTATTTGACCCTCAGTAAACTGTGATTGAAGTTTCACATTTACTGCTGTTAACTCAAAAGGTATGTTCATCCTAATTAAACCAACAAACTTAACTTAGTTCAAATACTGATTTATGTTCCACCTGGGCCCACTCCACTTCGAATGTTTACCTGAGACACAGGTGGGAAGATCTGGAGTGGAGTGTGTTAGGTCCAGGGGGTGCTCTTGCTCCTTGACAGTGAAGAGAGAAGGAGCCATGGTGCATGAAGCACTGAGGATGGTCTAGAGGCCAGTTATGCAGGCCACACCCAAGTTCTTGCAGAAACAGAACAAGGAGACAGAAGAACAAAGTGCCACCAGAAGGCAGAGAAAGGATTCCCAGTTTTAGAGTTCATCAGCTCCAAGAGAGGAGCAGATGCCATGCTTTCCTGCCAGCAAGGGGAAGGCAAGGCAGTTCACATCGGGCCAGAGAGGGCAAGGAATTTCCCGGGAAGGAAAGGAGTTTCGGCAGCTGCTTGGGAATATCCTTAAAGTCTCTGTCTCGAGTTAGACTAACTGCAGTTGGCTCTAGTTATAGCCATTAACACAAGAAATGAGTGAGGGAGAAGCCCCACATCTATTAGGAGGAACGGAGAGAGGAAAGTCAGAGTCCCCTTACTCTGCTTACCCCACTCTTTCAAACACAACAAACAACACAACAGAAAACAAAAAGACAACCACAGACCCAACAGCTGGTGGAGATTTTCTCAGTCTCCTGCAACCGACCACTGGTGGGGATTTTCTCGGTCCCCTGACTGCCTAGGGGGACCTGAACCCCCTAGGCGATCTACCAGAAGAGGGATGGGGCATCCCCACATCCACTCCAGCCCTGGAGAGCATGGCTGCATCCAGCTTCTCCCCGGTGGGCCATACCCTGGAGCTCCGCAACCAGACAGACAGACCAGATTCCACAAAATAAAATCTGGAGATCTTACCTCCAGAGGCTTTTCCCAGAAATTCTGATGCTGGCTTAGTTCTCGTCGTTTAACCCCGGAGAGCCCCTAATGTTGGGTCTGTAATCAAAGGAGCAAGACTGATACAAAGTGAAGGTCAAGCAAAGCTTTATTTCGCGCCAAGCGAAATACAAAGAGAAGCGACACTGACCAGTCAGTTTGATTCTCGATGCTTGGCGCGAAATAAAGCTTTGCTTGACCTTCGCTTTGTATCAGTCTCGCTCCTTTGATTACGGACCCAACACTCTTCAATGTCCTGTTGGATTTGTAGGTGTTCAGAATGGTTTGATAAGCTATCTAGCTGATCTCCTGCTACCTGATGTCATCTCAGCCTGCTACTTCTCCACCATCTTGACTCCTCCTACTGACTTTCACTTTTTTAACAATGATTTTTGAGGAACAAAATTTTGATCTTGTTTTAATGTATTCTATTTATCAATCTCTTCTTTATGGTTTGTTCTTTTTATTATACTCTTTGCAAAAACTCTTTCATATCCTCAGGGAGTAGTGTCCTTCATTTTCCTCATTTTAAAGTTTATTTTTCATATTCATTTTTATCTATATGAAATTTATAGTTGTGTATGGTGTGAGATAGAGAACCTAATTGTTTTCCACATAGACAATCACCTGAGAACCATTTTTGAATAATCCATAAATATGTAATCCAACTGTATTATATATCAGGGTTTTATATAATGTACAGATTTGTTTTTGGACTCTCTATTCTGTCCTGTTAATGTGTCTATGCTTACTCCTATACCACATTGTCTCACAGTACTAGAGATTTATACCAAGCCATCACATTTTGTCCTTCTACTTCAACTTTGTTTTGTGTATTTTTAGATGTGAGCTTCTGTAAAAATATTACAAATAGCTCCTCAGATTCCATGAAAACTTTAAATTTTTTACCGGCATGGTATTTGATTTGTGGATTGATTTGGAAAGACTTGATATCCTGGTAATATTTAGTCTTTATGTCCATGAACATAATATATTTTCTACTACTTAGGATTTCTTTATAATCTTCTAACAGAGTTTTATCATTTTCCCCATCCATTTTCAAATGTTATAATTTATTTCTTGGTCCTTTATTTTCTCTTCTTGCATATTATACCATTTTCAAGTTACATTTTCTGATTTGTTGCTAGATTACAGAAATTCTGTTTTTTTTTTAAGTTTTCATTTAGTTATTTGAGACAGTGTGCACATTCCGGGGTGGAGAAAGGGAGAGAAATAAAGCACAAGCAGGGAAGGGGCAGAGGGAGAGGGAGAAACAGACTCCCCACTGAGTAAGGAGCTGGACACGGGGCTCTATCCCAGGACCCTGGGATCATGACCCGAGCAGAAGACAGACACTTAACTAGCTGGGCCACCCAGGTGCCCCTAGGAACTCTGTTTTTTTCACAAATTTATTATGGTATAATTCTCATATAATAAACTGCTCAAATATAAGATGCTCAATTTAATATGTTTGGACAATAACAATTAAGATGAAAACAATTGCATTACCCACGAAAGTTTTCCTTGACTCCCTTCACAATCCATCTCACTGTCCATTCATGTTATCAGGCAACCTCTGATCCTGTTTCTGTTCCTATGGATTACTTTGTTTTGGTAGAATTTTCTATAAATGAAATAATATAGTGTGTATCCTTTTACAAAAGTTTCTCTCAATCAATATAACTATCTTGGAGATTCATCCATAATTTTGTATGCCAATAATTCATTCCTTTTCTTTCTTCTTTCTTTCCTTTTCTTTCTTTCCTTGTCTCTTTCTCTATTCCTTCATTCCTTTCTTCCTGTCCTTTTCCTTCCTTCCTTCCTTCTTTCCTTCCTTCTTTCCTTCCATTCATCCTTCCTTCCTTCCTTCCTATCTTCTTTCTTTCTTTCTCTCCATTATGTAGACACAACACATTTTGTTTATACACTCACTTGCTAGTGGACATTTGGGCATCTACAGTTTATGGCTCCCACAAATAAAGCTGCTATAGGCATTCATACACAAGATGTTTTTTGTATATATATCTTCATTTTCTTGGGTAAATCCTAGAAGTGTAATGGCAAGGTTATAAGCTAAGTATTTATTTTCCTGCTTAAGAACTGCCAAGTGTTTTTCCAAAGTAATTATACCATTTTACATTCTACCAACAGTATCTAAGTGCTACAGTTTCTCCATATTCTGATGAACACTTAGTATAGTCAGTCATTTTAACTCTAGCTGTTTTAATAGGTGTGTAACGGTATGTATTTGGATTTTCATTTGCATTTCCATGATCACTGATGATGTGGAACATCATTTCATGTACTTACTAGTGTGGCATTCATGTCTTTTTTTAACGATATGTTTATTCAAGCCTTTTGAATACTTCTGATGAGTTGTCCCTTCTTGAGTTCTAAGAGTTCTTTGTACATGTCATCTGAAATGCAAGTTATGAATATTTTCTCCCACTCTGGGCTTGCCTTTCATTTTCTTAAAAGAGTAAAAGTTTATAATTTTGATAAAGTCCAATTCATCTTTTCTCTTAGATTTTGTGTTTTTTGTATCTTTTTTTTGTATCCTAAGAAATCCCAAGTTACAGAGACTTTATCCTATTTTTTTTTTTTCCTAGAAGTTATACATTTTTGCCTTAGCATTAAGTCTGTGAGGCACTTGGGAGGCTCAGTCAGTCGAGCATCAGGCTCTTGATTTCAGCTCAGGTTATGATCTCAGGGATGTGAACCCTATGTTGGGCTTCATGCTGGATGTAGAGCCCTGCCTGAGGGTCACCCTCCCCTCTTTCTGTTCTTCCCCTTGCACTCACACTCTCTTTCTCCCCTACCCTTGGCTCTCTGAAATAAATAAATAAATCTTTAAAAAAAAATTTTGGTCTGTGATCTTTTCCAAGTTCACTTTTCATACAGTATGAAGTAGGATTCAAGGGACATTTTTTTTCTTATAAATTCAGTACCATTTTGGGGGAAGAATTTCCTTTTCCATTCAATGGTACTGACAAAAAAATTTTTTTAAGATTTTATTTATTTGTCAGGCAGAGACTGAGCACAAGGAGGGGAAACAGCAGTTAAAGGGAAAAGCAGGATCCCAAAAGGGAGAAGGAGGGAGAAGGAGCCCAATGAGGGACTCAATCCCAAGACCCTAGGATCATGACCTGAGCCGAAGGCAGACCCTTAACCAACTGAGCTGCTTAGGTGTCCCTTGGGGTACTGGCAAATTTTATATAAGAAACCTATGTATGTATATTTGTATCTACTTCTTTAATTTGTTCCACTGATCCTTATTTATGTTGTTTTTACCAGTACCAAACAGACTTGGTTACTGTAGTTATTATAGTGGAAGTTTTTCTGACTCATTCTCCATTATTAAAATTGCTCTAGTTATACTAAGGCAAATGGATTTATGTGTATTATTTTATTTTAGAGGCAAATTTTTAAAAAATTTAATTCCAGTGTTGTTAACATAAAATGTTATATTAGTTTCAGGTGTATAATACGGCAATTCAACAATTCTATACATCAGGGCTCATTTTATGTATATATTTTAAAACCAACTTTTCAATTTCTACAAAAGAGATTCTAAGAATTTTGATTGGAATCGCATTGAATATGTAAATTATCTTGGGGGAAATGAACATCTCAAAAATATTGAATCTTCCCATAAATATAGTGATAGGAAGACTTCTAAAATAGTTCCTAAGAACTGGGGCACCTGGGTGGCTCAGTGGGTTAAAGCCTCTGCCTTCTGCTCAGGTCATGATCCCAGGGTCCTGGGATAGAGCCCCACATCTGGCTCTCTGCTCAGCCAGGAGCCTGCTTCCCTCCCTCTCTCTCTGCCTGCCTCTCTGCCTACTTGTGATCTCTGTCTGTCAAATAAATAAATAAAATCTTTAAAAAAAAATAGTTCCTAAGAACCTCCCTCCACCACTTTGGTATGCATATCCTGTGTAATCAATCCCTTTCTCTTGAGTGTAGGCAGAACGGTGAATGTGATAGATTTCATTCCTATAATCTTACATTATATTAAAAAGTTATTTTGTAGATATAGCTAAAAACCCAAAGCACTTGATTTTGAGTTAATCAAAAAGGGGAATATGGATTGGCTTGACTTAATCAGATGGAAGACCTTAGAAAAAGAGAGAGTCAAAGCATGAATACGATTTCACTTGGGGGCCTTGGAAGAGCAAACTTCCATGCTGCAGGAAATAGTGTGTAGTCTCTAGGAGCTGAGAATAGCTCCTAGAGCTTTGGCAACCATCAAGAAACAGCTATTGATAGCTGTTGACAGCCATCAAGAAATCAAGAACCTCAGTCTTAAAACTGCAAGGAACTAAGTTCTGCCGACAACCTAAACAAGCTTGGAAGAGGATCTCAAGTTCCAGATGCGAAAACTGCCCCAGCCACGAACACTGCCCCAGCCACCACCTTGACTTCAGTTGGTGTGACGCTGAACAGAGGACCCAGCCATTTCATACACAGACTCCTGTCCCAAGGAAACTGTGAGAAAATAAATTTGCATTGTTTTAAGTTAAGTATGCAGATCTTATACATATTGTGTTAGATTGACCTCTAAGCATTTTATGGGTTTTTACTCTATTGTAAGTAATACCTTTTTAAAAATTTAGGTTTTCAATGCTTTCATTGCTAACTCACAGAAATACAAGTGATTTTTGTATATTGAAACTCTGTCCCAGCCAGGCCTGCCAACACAAGGATGTCAGGTGGTGTAGACCACCTTCAGCTACTTCCTTGGCTCCATCTTTGCAGACAGCTAATTTAGTCAGATGTTTCTCCTAAGAGAAAAACTTCTCTCACTCAAAATGTTCAATCTAGATAGAAAAAAATGTATAGTTTCCATGCCACTCCATCCTCTGAAGGGGATGATCTTTTTCATAACCAAGAATATTTATTATTTTAAAACATGTTTGTTTATTCTATTTTTGTTTGTTTGTTTAACAGACAGATCACAAGTAGGCAGAGAGGCAGGCAGAGAGAGAGAGGGAAGCGGGCTCTCTGTTCCACTGAGCAGAGAGCCTGATGTGGGGGCTCGATCCCAGGACCCTGGGATCATGACCTGAGCAGAAGGCAGAGGCTTCAACCCACTGAGCCACCCAGGCGCCCCATTTTTGTTTATTCTAATAGAAGAGTGTTACCTTCTGTCCACACTGGGTTTGAAGTATAGGTTTCAGATACCCTGGAAGCCTAGGCTTAGAAAAAGAAAAGGGTAGGCTTCAGCTCTCATTGAGTGCTTGCTTTGACTTCTACGAGATCACCAGGGTCATGGAGAGAGATTGACAGTGACAATGCATATCCACCCTCATGCCAAGTTCTTTCTTTTGTACCTGTTCAGGGGACAGATTTTTAGAATACTTTCTTGTTTATATCATACTGTCACTATAAAAAAAAAAGTTAAAATTACTATTAAAAACATCCAGGGCTTGTCAAACAGAAAAAATAATAAAGACTCCACCTCCTAACTTGGGTCTGCCAGTCTTTCTCCTGTTTCCCTCACTAACTTGAATTATACACAGCTTGTGGAGGGAGAAATGGACGGTTACACCAGAATAGTCCTCACACAGTCACCACGAAAGACAAGGGATAATTAGCTTCACATAGCAAAATGTGAAAACAATGGGGACGGTTAGGTTCTGAATTCTGATGCAAAGGAAGAAATTTATGTCTCTGGAACTCTTGGTGAAGAATTGTTGCCACCTCCTGTAACCTGCCTAATGAAGGCTGAGGATATGAGCGCTGCTCTCTCTTACCTTGACCTCCGTGAAAATGTCCTGGAGTCTACCACCTTCCCCTTCTACTACACTTGTTCACACTCCAGAACAATAGAGGGCTGAACTTTTAGCTCTGTGATGGAGGTGGGGGAGTTGGCAGGGAGGATGCTGTCACCCTGGTTCACCTCCCTGCCCCGGTTAAAAGTATTTCATGTTCAATAGTCTTTCTCACAGGTTATTCAACTGCCCTTTTCATCTCAACAAGAGAGGTGGTACAAACAGCTGTGTGAGTGGCGCATGTGTGTGAATTTCAATATGCTAATTTTGGCTGATTGTTCAACTCAGGTCACTCAGTTACTGAAGTATGAACTGCATTTAAAGACAGGCATTAAAATTTATCTCTGGCCTGGCTAAGGAACCCCCTGCTTTTGAATGGACCATATAGGGCTGGACAATGAGCATCCTAATGACAGCCATAATGGACTGAACATCAGACACCCTTTCCTCAGTATTTTTTAGCAATATACTCCCACCCACTCCAACCCACCCTCGCTAAATAGGAAGGTGAGCTGCCATGATACCCAAATGGGTTTCTTCTTACTCTAGTGGCTAAGAGCCAGATTCAGTTTAATTTGGAAAAGATAATATTATGTTACTTATACCTTGGTGTTGAATAACAAATTTATCATTTTACACTTATTAACCTGTTTAATCTTTACCACTCTCTGAAGTTGGTACAGTTTATATCTTATGTAATTGTTACATATATAATTGTTATATATTATAACAAGAAGACAAAGTGAGGCACTGACAGGTTAAAACATATTTATTGTGTTAGCCCAGAAAATGGAGCCAATGATAGAGAACCTTCTTGTATAGTGAACAGTCATGTAGCTGAAAGGTCTGGGAGCAGGGTCAGCTTCAGGCAGCAGTGTTGATTCAGAGTCTCAATGGATGTTATCAGAATTTATTTTATTTCCATATTTTGGCTCTCTCTTTTCTGTGCTAGCCTCATTCTGAGGCTTAAGAGGTGACTGGTTGACTGTTAGTAAGTTAAGAGCTATTATTATGAGATGTGGGGGAAGACAATTACACCTGCAGATGGACTGCCACTAAAAAATGGGGTTAGTTTCTCTAGACAGCAATTGAGGTACAGTTTACAGAATGATGGGTTATAAAAATAAAACAAACACAAAACAGATGTCTACCTCAATGCTCTCTCATGATCCAACTCCTGACTTAGGGCTCACAGCCACACCACTGCCTCTTGGAGCTCTGAAGCTTGCTGTCATGTCTGAATGCAGATACTTGTAGAGACCTTGGGAGGTGAGAGGAGGGCAGGATGGGGTCCAGGGCAGGGACCTCAAAGAGGGGGAAGCTACCTGGGAGATCTAGACATCTCTGCGATGGACCATCCGAGAAGCTGGTACCTCATTTCCCAGATCTAGAATTTCAATCTTGGAGTTCTTTGCTTCTATTCCAATAAAGCTATGACCACAACCTAGGCCCTCCTTTCCAGAAACAGCTCTGCATGCTGAAATAATGCAGTTTATCTGACAGAGATCATAAGTAGGCAGAGAGGCAGGCAGAGAGAGAGAGAGGAAGGGCAGAGAACCCGATGCAGGGCTCGATCCCAGAACCCCAGGATCATGACCTGAGCGGAAGGCAGAGGCTTTAACCCACTGAGCCACCCAGGCGCCCCGAAATAATGCAGTTTCTATATCGTCCTTTGAACTCAACCTCCAGGCCTTCTAGCTCACATCCACACGCCAGTCTTCACTCTTGTCAGTATCTCCTGTCGTCCTTCCACTTCCTTCATCAGCAACCTCTGGTCTCCAGCCCTTCCCTCTCCACCACAGATTTTATGGTCCATCACTTAACCAGCATCCAAAACAGCCCTCCACCCCCACCCACTCTTCTATCTTTCCTTGCCTAGCAAAATCCAAATACTCTGCCTTTTCCAGGCTACCCTGGAAAAGTAAGATCATTCACATAAGTGTATTGTTACGACTGTAAATTCATGGTCTACAACCAACGGACAACTATAACACCACCTGAAACTTCTTCGTTCATTAATTTATTAAAGCCATGTGTTTTTTACCGAGTGCCTTGTGGGCTTGCTTACACTTAACACTGTGGCGCTTACATCACTGTGTCCTCAGCCAACGCTGGCTCAGCCCTCTCAAAACTTTCTCATACCTTCTCCATTTTCCTCAAACTTCTGTCTCCCACCACCTCGCAGAGGTGACTAGGACTAGGACTCTATTTCAAAGGGAGACTAGAAGTCCTTAAGGCAACTACTTTTTCTCCTTATTTAAAAAGTGCTTTCCTTTACCCTCCCAAACTGGGATATATACCTTTACTTCCCCCATCACAGCAGTTTTCATTCTAACTTTTGACTTATTTATCTTTCCTCCCTCGGGACACGAGCGGTGTCTGAGCCCTTGTTTATAGAGGTCTATCTCTAGCACCTGTTGCTTGGCCCCTAGGGGCGCACTCACCACAGACCCCACCCCACCCCCGAAAAGGAATGGGCCTATATGAGGCACAGGTGTTCTGAGCGCTCTGAAGGTCGCCACGTGGGGGCGGGGCCTGAGCTGAGCATCCTCAGGCTCTAAATGGCCTTTGCCCACCACCCTCCAGGGCCCTGAGGGTTTTCTCCTTTACTTCTAGAAAACAAAAAGTCTTGATTTACGCTCCCTGAGCGGGGGTTGGAGATCTCTTGAGGGACCCTTCGGCCTTCAGTGCCATTATTTCAGCCAGGCACGCGGGGATTTGCGCCAATGAGACTCTGGACGCCGCTGGCTGCGGTTTCTCCAGCCCAGGTCTGATCGCAGGGATGGAAGGTCGTGGAGGCCATGCTCAAAACTGGGCCTGCATGCAATGGGAGCTGCCTTCTCTGTTGGCGGTCAACGGAGCTCTTCAGAATCGCCACCCTCATAACTCGTGTTTACTAAGGCTCCACGGGGCATCCACTGCCAGGCTTTGGGTAAGTCACTGACCTGTCCCAGGTCTCGCTCTAATGGAATACCGACCTGATAAGGTTATTGTGAGGAGTGGCTTGAACAGGAAAAGGGCTTTTGCACCAGTGGAGTTAAAGGTTGGGCTTGGGGCCCTGCTACAGTTGCTACAGAGTGATGCCCAGTGAGTTCTCGGAGCAACCAAGTGCTCTGGGGTCTGGGCTGCAGGCCTTTGCCTTAGGGTAGAAAAAAGCTAAGGCAACTGCCTTTGTAAACTCGGACATTGATGCATTCTTGATTGATTGAGAGCCTACTATGGGTCAGGTACCGTGCCAGATAGGAACCATTGCCAAATTTTTCTTCACTAGAGGTAGAAGTGATGCCCACTGTCAAATTTCTTGAGGCATTTAAGGTGCAGTTTAGTCAGTTCATTTAAATAGCATGGGGTGGGGGGGGAGGACCCATGAAAAGTGCAGAAGGAGATGCACTTTTTGCTATGTGAGGTGGTTATATACTCAGTAATCAAAGGGAAGGGGGCATGCAGGCAGTATCAGATTACAAAAGTTTCTTTGAATTTCTTTGAATTTCTACTGGCAAAACTACTTTTGCAAATTTCTCTGGTGCTTATTATTGAATTCAATATTAACTGTTGGTGAGATATACAGGCAGTCATGAGACCCTTAAAGACTGTAGCAGTCAGCACAGTTTCATCCTTATGGAAACTACGCAGGCTTTAGGTCCATCTTCTGGGCTAAATGTAAACATTTTCCTGCTTCTTTCTCTCCTCATTTTACCCCTGACCCAATTTTGGTCCTTAAATCTTTAAGGTTGTTGAAGGATGAAGGGCTCATCTTCTCCAAGTTGGCAGCGAGTTGTAGAGAAGTCCCTATGGACTTCTCTATGGACCAAAACTCGTCACTATCTGTCCCTATAAATAATGGACCTATGGACCAAAACTCGTCACTATCTGTCCCTATAAATAATATTTACGGAAGGCCACTGCTGCAGAGTACAGAGTGGACATCAAGGAAGGACTGCTTTTGTGAAGTAGGGACCATCTCTCAACAGAGGAGTCAGGAACTATTTATGTGTACCTCGACAATAGGAGAAAACAAAGCAGAAGAGACAACACATTAAGAGATTAATATTATAATAAAAACAAGAAGTGTGATAACAAGACTCTTTAGGTAGGCCATAGTCCTCTAAGAATTTGGCCAATCGCTAAGGGACAATGAAGAGTCTTTAAAAGCATCCTTTTGATTTTTTTGTATCAGTAAGTAATCCTATTACATTTTTGTCATAATCTGGACAGTAGGCACACATTCTGTTTTAATAATGCCACATTGTCCTCCTTGTGCTGCTGTCAAAACATGTAATGCCATTCTATTTTGTAGAACTGCTTTACACATTTATTTCAGTGTTTAACAATCTATTGTTATTTTGAAAGTCATTTAAGACCTTAACTTTGTATTTATTAAAGGCCTCTCTGTTCCTGTTGTAGAAGAAAATTACCATTCAGATATGGTGTATAGATGGCAAGTAAAAGAAAATCCTCATTTTTTTCTTGTTGTTTGAAAAAGAATTTGAGATCTTCCACCAGTTCCCAGGAATATGAGGGCATATCATCCAGTTCATTGTGAGCCTGTTTTGGAGGGGTTATAAGTTTAATTCTAGGAATATGAGTCCATGTTGAATGACCTTTTAGTTTTACCACAGTGGGAGTGCTTAATATGGCTCTGAAAGATCCTTCTGTTTTCAAATTAGTTCTCCTAAGTTGTTTGTCTTCCAATCATTTAAACTATTTCTCCAGAGTTTGTTTGCAAAATAAATTTTAATTTCCATTAGGGTCTGGTTTTGACAATACTTACTAACATATTCCTTAAGGGTTTTATGGATTAATCCAGCTTCTAATGAAAAGTATAATAGATTATTATAATCTGGATCCAAGGATAAATAAATGGTAAGAAAAGGTCTACCACATATTAATTTAGAAGGGCTTAACCCTAATATTTTCCATGGGGTGGTTCTCATTCTTAAAACACCTATTGCTAAAAGAGTTACCCATTTTTCTTGTGTTTCTATGGTGGTCTTTTTTTTTTTTTTAAGACTCCATTTATTTATTTGGCAGACAGAGATCACAAATAGGCAGAGAGGCAGTCAGAGAGAGAGAGGAGGAAGCAGGCTCCCAGGCTGAGCAGAGAAGCTGATGTGTGGCTCCATGCAGGGCTCAATCCCAGGACCCTAGGATCATGACCTGAGCCAAAGGCAGAGACTTTAAGCCATTGAGCCATCCAGGCACCCCATTTCTATAGTCATCTTAGTGAGGTGTCTTTTAAAATTATGTAGCTAAGTCTTTTACACTTGGCCTAGTGATAGAGGATAACAGGCTATATGTAAAAAATATTTAAATTTAAGGGCATGGGCTATCTTTTGAGCTATTTAGGCTATAAAGAATGAGGGATTGTCACTTTGAAGAGATTGAGGGAGCCCAAATCAGGGGATGATATTCCTTAGTAAAGTCTTTGTTACTTGAGCATCCTTTTCTGTCTTACATGGACAGGCCTCTATCCATCCAGTAAAGGTGTCTATATAGATTAATAAATATTTATATCCCTTACAAGATGGCATTTGTGTGAAATCCCTTTGTCAGTCTTCCCTGGGATGAGTTCCATGATTTTGGACAGGTGTGAAAGGAAGGGGTAGTCATAATACACCTTCTGGGTTAACTTTGGCATGTACTCCACAGGATTTGCATGACTCTGTGAGACAGCTCTTAATTCTCTTCTAGCAAACAGTTGTTTGATGAAATTCCATAAAGCTCCTTTTTCCCATCTGAGTAGCCTGGTGTAGGCCTTTTGCTAATTTGCATTGTTTTTCCTTAGAGACAAAGATTTTTCCCTTATCATTCTTATACCATCCCTTGGCGATTTTAGTATACCCTTCCCCAAGTGCTTTGTTGTCCACCTCTACAGTATAAGTAGGAACAACAGTGCTTAAGGAATTAGAACTGGAATAAGACTCATAGCTAGTTCAAGTTGCCAGTTTGGCTGCCCAGTTGGCTGTTATTTCCTTTAGATTCTAAATTCTCTCCCTTTTGATGTATACTACAGCACCTTCTTTAGGGAGATGAACTGCCTCTAACAGAGTCATAATTTAAGATCCATATTTTTTTAAAGATTTTATTTGGTATAGAACAAGAGTGAGAAAGAGAACACAAGCATGGAGAGCAGCAGGCAGAGGGAGAAGCAGACTCCCCACAGAGCTGGGAGTCCGATGTGGGGCTTGATCCCAGGCAAGAACCCGAAGGCAGACACCTAACTGACTGAGCCACCCAGGTGCCCTCAAATCTATATTTAATATGGGCATTTGACTGGTTAATAATCCCCTTTCCTTCCAGAGGGCATCATAGACATGAAGTACAAGGAAGGTATATTCTGTATCTGTATGTTTATTAACTCATAGACCTGTAGCTAACTGAAGAGCACAAATGAGAACTAATTGAGCTGAAGTATTGATTGGTAGTAGGTTGGCCTTGATGGTTTTTGTTAAACTAACAATTGTGTAGCCAGCCTTGCTTTGTCTTCCCTCTATAAGACTACTACCATCCATAAACTAGCTATCATCAATGTTATCTATAGCTTGATCTTTTAGATCTAGATGGCTGGAATAGACTAGTTCTATTATCTCTTTAGAGTCAGGTACAGACAGAGTAGGGGCATGGTCTCATCTAGGCATGGGGTTTGCCAAGTTTAGGGTTTCACAGGTTTTGAGAACAGTATTGGCAGAGTGTAGGAATATAGCTTGATATTTAGTCAGTTATCTCCCTGTCTCCATTGATGTCCTTTAGTTTCCAAAACTCCTTGAACCCAACGAGGATCATCAATGTCAATGGCTATCCCACTGAAATTTTAGATGCTACTTCTACTAGTAGTACAATAGCAGCTACTCCTCAGAGGCATGCTGGCCATCTTTGGGCTATATTGTCAATGGCTTTGGAAAAATATCCTACAGGTCTCAGTTTATGCCCTAGTTTTTGTGTTAGTACTCCTAGGGATTGGCCCTGTTTTTCAGCAATGAATAGAGAAAATGGCTTTTCTAAATTTGGCAGAGTTAGAGCTGGGCAAAGGATAGTTTAGTTTTATAGTTGTTGAAAGGCCCCCTGTTGTTCTTTGTCCCATTTAAGAGGTTCTTCATCAGGTCCTCTAGTGGTCTCATATAGAGGTTTGGCTAGGATTCTAAACCCTGGGATCCATTGAAACCCAGGCATTCCTAAAAAAGGTTCGGCATCGGGTTTTTTTGTGATGGGAGGTCCCGATTCCTTTATAACTCTTTTTCTCTCAATTGACAGGGAACAATGTCCAGGAGATAATTCATTTTCTAAGTATCATACCTTCTATTTAAAACTTGGAGCCTTTTTTAGATGATACTTGATATCCTCTGTCTCCAAGAAAGTTTAGTACAATAGAATTATAGTCTGAGACCTCTTTCATGGGGCTACATATTAAAGTATCATCAACATATTGTACTGTTGTTCCCTGAGGCAATGTAAGATCTTTAGGTTCTCTACTGAGTGCATGGCCAAACAAATGGGAACTGTCTCTGAATCCCTGTGGTAGGACTATCCATGCAAGCTGGCATGCTTGATGTTCTCCTAAAGGAGTCAGTTCACAGGCCAATAGAGGCTGGGCCACTTTGCTTAAGGGAATACAGAAGAAGACATCCTTTAAATCAAGTACTGCAAACCATTCTGAGTTGGAGTTTGAGGGGATAGGGCCATCTTTGCCAGCTTACAGTGAATGTCTGCTGACTGGCTCATAAAATGCATATTTAGAACAGCCATCCCTTCTGGTGTGATTGAGTCTAAATTTGTGTGTTTACAAATTGCTTCTGTTAAACATTCCTGAAATTAGGCTGGATTTTCATCATTTGAAATAAAGGTGAGAGGCCTGGAATCTTGCCAGACAAATTCTGCAAGTCTCTTAGTTTAGGATCCCAACTGACTGCCATGAAGGCCTGGATGTAGGGCACTTTGGTCCATTTTCCCTGATGCCTACAAAAAAGGTCTAATTGATAAATATGATTGAAGTTTAAGTGCCGGTTAATGGGCCATTTTTCATCATTCTCCAAGGAATAATGAGGCCAGGCATTATTACAGAAAAAGATGAGTTACTTCTTTAAATCCTGTTGTCCAAATTGATTTCATTGTTAGGAAACAGCCCAAGGTGGAATCTTTTAGGACTGAGGAAGTAGATCCCACAGTTAAATCCTATAAAATGAGGAAAATACATTATGAATACATTACCAAAAACCCCCTCAGCTTCCAAATCACATCGCATTAGGAATATTGCCAAATGTTCCTGAGGTTCAGAATGGCAGAAGGCATCCCTCTTCTTGACCACTTTGACACCTGTGTACTACTTGAGAAGAGATATCAACCTCCCTTCACTTCCCTACTACATCCTAGGCTACAGTAGGTACTGGTGGATAGACTGAAATGTCCCAAAATTGAGGATGCCTCTTTCAATTTGAGGGAGTCCATGCATTTGACAAGCAAAAATAATGCCCTTTGTAAACCTCTAGATCTAGTGTTAATGGATGGGGTAAAAGTTCTGGCCTTTGTTGAGAAGGGGCAACTATTCTATATCATATTAAGCATCATATATCTAAGTTAGAAGTAATTTTTTTGAGGGAGGGGCAAAGGGCTAGGGAGAGAGAGAATTTTAAGCAGGTTTCACAAGCCAAGCATGGAGCCCGATCTCATGACCCTGAGATAATGACCTGAGCTGAAATTGAGAGTCAAGCACTTAACCAACTAACTACCCAGGCACCGCCTTCCCAAATTAGAAGCACCTTTGACCTGAGAAAGACTGGGACGATCAAATAGCTCATGGATAAAGATAAGTGAAAGACATGAAAAAATGAAAGTATAGAATTCATATCTGATTTGGGCAACTTTCTCATGAGCTTTATCCATTATCCAGTTCCAAGGGAGAGGGTCCCCTGTTGGGTTAGTGCCCTAATTGGGTAACAGCTCCAACTAGTCCCTTTCAGGAAGCATGGGTCAGATGTATCTTTGATTTTATGCTTATCAGAGGCTCACACCACGATATTTAGAAGAAAACCTTAAGATCGATGACCAAGATAATGACATGTATGGTCATCCTGTGCCTGCGAGGAACACAAGTATTAAAAGAACAGGTAAAACAGGAAAAGCCTGATTTCTGAGTCCAACACTGTAAGGTCCAAGGTACTAGTGTCCAGCTGGGAGGCAGGATTTTTGTTTCTCCCTATAATGTAGCCACAGGCAAGAGGTTGTCTCCTGAGCACTCAGACCAGGCACATTCCAAAGGATGGTATAATTCAAGGTATTGAAAAAAAAAGAAAGAAACAAAGACTGGGGGTAAAAGAGACTTAAACGAAGCTGCACCCAAGCTCTTGGATTCTCTTTGTCACTGTCCCTGTCCAAATAATGTAGTGCCATTGAGCATAATGGTCAAGAAAGAATTCTTGAGACATTTCATGGTGCAGCTTAATAAACTGATTTAAGTGACACAGTGGCAGGACCCATGGGCAGAAAGAGTTGTATTTTTGTTGTGTGAGGTTGGTGGTTGTATACTGAGCAATCAAAGGGAAGAGGTCATGTAGAGAGTTTCAGATTAGAAAAGTTTCTTCAAATTTCTTTGAATTTCTACTGGTAAAACTGCTTTTGTAAGATTTTTATGGTGCTTATTATTGAGTTTGATATTAGCTATCTGTGAGACACACAGATAATCATGTGACCTATAAAGACTATAAAAATGTAGCAACCAGCACATTTTTGATCCTGATGGAAACTATGCAGGCTTCAGGTCCATCTTTTGGGGTAAGGGTAAACGTTTTCCTGCTTCTGTCCCTCACCAGAAGGGTTTTTATGTTTTTGTTTTTTTATTCTTTTTAACCCGAGTCTCCCTTTTATTCAAGTAGTATATACTGAATTTGGAAGATCTTGAAAAATAAAAGAAAGAACCCCATAACTTCCCACCTTGTCAATATTAAAACAATGTATTAAATATATTAAAAATATGTATTATTGTATTACTCTAGTAAGTGGTTATACTATACCAACTTAACTATTCTTATTGACATTCTTGTGGTTTCCAATTTGTTGACATAATTTTTGCTTTAAATCCTAGTGTATAATATATATATTTATAAAGTATTTTATTCTAAAAAGCATAAAGCTTTTTCTGACTTTCCAATTGTGTCTTACCCGAGGTATTACATTTTAGCCACTGATCTGTCTCTAGAGTCTTTTGCAATGAGTAATACTATGATCCATTTCTTATTCCCACACTTCTGACAAGAAATGTTTGGGGTTTTCCACACCAACAATCAATTATCCACCTCACCAGACATCAAATGGGTATCCAATATTTCATTCAATTCAGTTAAGCCAGAGTTACTGGCAGTCTTCACACGATAAGGGCTCAGTTCCACAAAATTACCCCATTTCAGATGCTAGTCATAAGTCCTGGGGTCTAGTACTTCTGACCTGCCAGCTATAAATTGCGGGTTTCCACAACCCCCTCCTCAGACTTGATAATTTGCTAGAATAGCTCACAGGACTCAGGAAAACAGTTTTATTACTGGTTTTTATAAAGGATACAACTCAGGATCAGCCAAATGGAAGACATGCATAGGGCAAGGTGTGAGGAAGGAGTGTGGTGCTTCTGTATCCTCTCTGGGTGCACTGCCTTCAGCATCTGTGTGTTCACAAGCCAGGAAGCTCTCTGAACCCCATCATTTGGTGTTCTATGGAGGTTTCATTGTATAAGCATGATTGATTAAATTACTAACTAATGGTGATTGAATTCAATCTCTAGCTCCTTTCTCTTCTCCAGACATAGGTTGGGGTGGTGAATTGTGCACAGGATTCCAACCCTTAATCATGCCATGGTCTTTGTGGTAACCAGCTCCCATTCTGAAGTTATCTAGGGAGCCCACAGCCACCTGTCTTCATATCAGCATGAAAAAAGATACTCATTACTCCAGAGATTCCAAGAGTCTTAGAAGCTTTTGTATTAGGAATCTAGGACTAAGAACAAACATCATAAGAAAAGATGCTTCTATCACCTGTCACTCAAGAAATTAGAAGGGTTTTAAGAGTTCTGTGCCTAGAATGAGGGACAAAAACCAAATATATATCACAATATCCAGTAATCCATTTCTGTGGCTTAATTCAGTACTGTCTTCTCTGAGCTTTTAAGTCCCCAAAGCAAATTGAATGCTAAATATCCTCAACCTCAATTTGCCACAGGAACCCCAAACCTAATATTTTCAAAACCCAACCCATTATCTTCTGCTAATTTGCTCTTACTTTTGTAATAAAATCCATTAGTAGCACCCACTCATCCAAGCAAAAGACATATGAACTCTCCTGTATAGTCCTCTCCTTTCATAATTTCCATGTCTAATCAGTCACCAAGATTTGCTGATTTTTATCTTCTAAATATTTCCCAAATCTGTCTCTGCTTTCATTTCTTATTATACAGTGATAGTTCAAACCCTCATCAGTTCTCAAACTGCAGTGGTTTTCTAACTGATTTTATTACAGATTTTCCCCTCTTAAATTTCTTCCTTTTACTATTGCCAGAGCAATCTACATAAAGCAGCTGAGGACTCTTCTTGTTATCTATTTCATCTTGGCTAACTTTTGGAAGCTAATGGTTTGGGGAAATTAGTTCATTTCTTCATAGCTGTTGAATTTATAAGTGTAAATTTGTTTATAGTATTCCCTGATTATCCTTTTAATGGCTGTAGGTTCTATTGTGATATACTGTTTCATTCCTGATCGGCGAGATATTTCTTTATCTTTGTCAATCTTGCTAGAGGCTTATAAATTTTATTTATCTTTTTCAAAGAACCAGATATTTGTTTAATTGATTTTTTTTTCCTCTGTTGTTTTGATATGTTTAATTACAATGACTACTGTTCTTTACTATTTTCTTCCTTCTGCCTGCTTTAGGTTTATTTTGCTGTTCTTTAGGCTGTTGAGGTGCGAGCTTAGATCATTGGTTTGAGATCATTCCTCTTTTTATTTTATTGGTTTATTTTTACTATTTTTTTAAAAAGATTTTGTTCATTTATTTGACAGATATCACAGGTAGGCAGAGAACCAGGCAGAGAGAGGAGGAAGGGAAGCAAGCTCCCTGCTGAGCAGAGAGCCTGATGTGGGGCTCTATCCCAGGACCCTGGGATCATGACCTGAGCCAAAGGCAGAGGCTTTAACCACTGAGCCACCCAGGCGCCCCTTACGGGTTTATTTTAGAGAAGGGGGAGGGCAGAGCAAGACAGCGAGAGAGTATCTTAAACAGATTCTATCCCTAGCATAGAACCTGACCACTGAGATTGTGACATGAGCTGAAATCAAGCACTGAGCACTTAACCAACTGAGCCACTCAGGAGCCCCTAGACCAAGTATATTTAAAGTAATTAGCGATATATTAGGACATAAGTCTGACATTTTATTATTTGTTTTCTCTTTGTTTCTTTTTTGTGCCTATGGGTTTTTTTTTTCTTGCCTTTTTATAGTTAGCTTGAAATTTTTTTAGAGTTGTATTTTAACTTATTATGCTTTTGAGAAAATCACTTCATGTAGTTTTCTTAGTGGTTGCTCTAGGCATTACCATATCCATATGTAACTTGCCATAGCCTACTGGTATTAAGATTTCACCACTTAAAAAATAAGCCACTACCTTAGATGTGTAGAAACCTTACTTCTACTTAAGTCCCTTTAATTTCTTCACCTTAGATGACCATCAACTTGTGAAGGCATAAACAGGTTGTGACATATCCATACAGTGGCATACTATTCAGCAATAAAATGTCATTAACTACTGATACTTATAAAAACATGAATAAATCTCAAAACCATTGTTAAATGAAAGAAGCCAGACTCAGAGGTTACATACTATATGATTCTGTTTAGATAACATTCTGGGATTGAATGAAAATATGAGTATTTGCCATAATACTGGTGTTATAGGGAATATAGGGTTTTATATATATATATACATATATATATATTCATATATATATATATATACATATGTATATATATAGGGAAGGAGTCTGAAACCAAGGACTGAAGGAACTTTTGGGGTTGATGAAATATTCTATACATATTGAGTGTTGTTTACATGATTGCGTGTATTTGTCAAAATTCAGATGGTAGGGTGAATGGTGAAAATTCATAAGGTGAACTTTACAATGTACAAATTATGTCTTTTTATATTTTTTAAAAGGTATCCTGGCTACATGGTACATTTATCTCCATCACATATTAATTTAATTTCATGAGAATATATTTTTTAATATCAGAGTTTTTGATTGGACTTATTTTTATGAGAAAAATTAGAATTCCATAAATTATATAATCATAGAAGGAAAAAAATACTTAGAGACCAATAGAGATTTGGGTGAAATGTTAGGAAGTATATGGGAGCTATCAAGAAAACTTTCACAGAGGAAGTATTCATAGACATCATTCAAAACTAACAAAAGATACATATATATTGCACTCTTAAAAGATTGAATTGTGTTAAAAGAGGGCATCTTTCTCACTCCACAAATCAGAATGGATATGTAGGTTGATTTGAATATATTTGAAAGAACTGAGAAGTTGTTTATTATAAAAGGACAAAATTTTTAAATGTTGGCAGGAGGGTAGTAACTTGAGTGAGAGAGAGGAAAGAAGAGAAGGACCAGCAGGATGAGACAGAGTTGAGATCCTTAAAAGAGAGTGTATGAATTTAAATTAAGAAAATAAATAAATAAATAGAATAGCGGAAACAGGATTTTTTAATTGTTGCCTAATTATGTGATATATAGCTATCTTGCTCTTTGTCATCCTTACACTATGTTTAGTAAAGACTACATTACTCATTTTTCTATAAATAGTGTCTTTTGGGGGAAATTGAAGAGGGGGTATTGATTTCTATGTCTAGATTGAATACAAGTTAAAACCCACCTTTATCCAAAGGCATGTAATTTTCATTTTCCATTCAAGCCCATTCAAGATCTTAGAGTATTCAGCACCTGCCTAGTGGGGGACCCAGGCTGACCGCCTTCCAGGGCAACTTAACATGTACCTCAAAAGTCAGTTCCAGTGATATGGGTCCATTTCATTGCTGTCACTACTGCTTGGTGAAGCTACTACTGAAATACAGAGAAACCATTTTTTTAAAAAAAGAGTATAATATACCATAGAGCAGCATCACACCAAAGTGACATGGAGATGTTTTAAATCTTGAATTCCAAACACTCAAGGACAGTTAGAACATTTTTGCCAACTGATTGTCCTACTGACTTGGGTGGACCTCACATTGATTTCCTGCTCATCTCTAAAACCCCATCATCTCTACTTGTAGGGATTGAATTTGAAGATTTTGGAACTGATTGAGGAAAAAGATATCACCATGAGATGACAATAGCACACACAAGTTTATCTGGGTAATTCTTGGCACACAGTCCCAAAAGTGAAATACTTAGGTACAAATATAATAAAATATGTAGTATTTAATTCAGAGAAGCTACAAAATACTGGTAGAGAAAGAAATCAAAGAGAATCTGAACAAATGGAAAGAGATTGTGTGTTCATGGATAGGAGAACTCAATATTATTAAGATCTAATTTGTTCCTAATTTGATCTACAGATTCAACATAATCCCATTCAAAATCTCAGCAGCCTTTTTTGTGAATATCAACAAACTGATTTTAAAGTTTATATGAGGGGATTTGGGGTGGCTCAGTTGGTTAAGTGTCCTACTCTTGATTTCAGCCCAGGGTCCCGGGATAGAGCTGAGGACGGAGTCTGCTTGAGATTCTCTCTCCCTCTGCCCTCCCCACCACATGCACACACTTTCTCTCACAAAATAAATAAATAAATCTTTAAAAAACATAAAGTTTATATGAAAAAGCAAATGACCCAGAATAGTCAACATAATATTGAAGAAGAAAAAATCAGAAGACTGCTACTATCTGACTTTAAGACTCACTGTAAAGCTACAATAATGAATACAGTGGGTATTGGTGAAAGAATAAATAAATAGATCAATGGAACAGAACAGAGCTCAGAAATAGACCTGCACAAATATAGTCTACTAATCTTTGACAAAAGAGCAAAGGCAGTTCAGAAGAGAAAGGGTAGTCTTTTCAACAAATTGTGCTGGAATAACCAGATATCAATATGCAAAAAAAAATAAAATAAAATAATCTGGACACAGACTCTGCATGTTTCACAAAATTAACTAAAAAATTAAGCCACAGGACTAAATGTAAATGCAAAACTACAAAATTTCTAGAAAGTAACTTAGAATATCTAGGTGACCTTGGATTTGGCAGTGACTTTATAGATAGAACACCAAAAGCACAATTCATGAAAAAAAAATTGGCAAATTGGATTTCATTAAAATCAATAACTTATGCTCTGAAAAAGTCACTGTTAAGAAAATGAAAGGATAAGCCACAGACTTGGAGATAGTATTTGCAAAACATATCTGATAAAGAAATGTTATCAAAATAAACCAAGAACTTTAAAAAATCTGACAATAAGTAAACAACCCATTTTAAAAATGAGCAAAAGAGCAGATACCTCACCAAAGAAGATATAAAAATGATAAATAAGCATATGAAAAGATGTGCAATAGCATCAGGCCTTAGGGAATGGCTAATTGAAATAATAAGATAACACTGCATGCCTATTACAAGGGTCAAAATTCAAAAAACTGACAATACCATTGTTCAAAGTGTGACCAAGCAACAGAGAATACAGAATGATGCAACTACATTGGAAAACAATTGGCAGTTCCTTAGAAAGTTAAATAATATTCTTACCATACAATCTAACAATTATACTCCTAGGTATTTACCCAACAGAACTGAAAACTTGTCCCCACAAAAACTTACACACAAAGGTTTGTAGCAGCTTTATTCATAATCCCACCATGCTGGAAGCAACCAAGATGTCTTTCCAAAAGTGAATGGATACCAAACTGTGGTACATCCATGTAATGGAATAGTATTCCATGATAAAAAGAAATGAGCAACCATGCCAAGAAAAGTCATGGTAGAACCTTAAATGCATATTGTTAAGTGAAAGAAGCCAGTCTGAAATGGCTACATACTGTGTGATTCCAACTACATGACACTTTTAGAAAAGGCAAACTACAGAAGCAGTAAAAAAATCAATGATTGCCTGAGCTTCGGCGGGGAGGGATTAAAGGAATGAACATGTGGAACATGAAGGATTATTAGGGCAGTAAACTTCCGTAAGAAACTGTAATGATGGATCTGTGTCTTTTGCATTTGTTGAAACCCATACAATTGTATAAAGAACGAATTTTATTTTAACTATGGACTATAGTTAAGAAAAATATATCAATATTGATTCATTAACTAGAAAAAAGTGCCACACTAATGCAAGATGTACATAATGAGGAAACTGTGTATGGGGAGTAGTGAGTGGGAATGGGCTGGGTATATGGAATTCTATGTACTATGTGCAATTAATCTGTAAATCTAAAAAAATATATATTCTTAAAAACTTAACCAAAGATCACATGCAGAAAGTCCTCTGAGTTTTTGAAAGAAGGCAAAATAGAAGATATTTTTCTCCACTTTAGAAATGATTGATAGGATTGGAGAGTTTGATTATTTTTAGTGTTGAATCATCTTATTCTCAAATAATCCATATTTGTAGTTAGAGAAATGAGTGCAAAAATTGAGCTCTAGCCCTTTGTTCTTGCCTTTCAGTGTCATTGAAAAGTCAGTAAGAGGACCAAAGGTGAAGCATTAAAAAGTAAGCTCCCACCTATTCCACCCTGAGTTCCCCTAGGATTAAACATAGTCTCTTTTCAGAAAGTGCCTGGTGCACAGTATCCGAGGATGGCAGATGCTAGAACAAGTCCCTCACAGGAAACAAATCCCTTAGAGGAGATGCTCATAAGAAGTTAGAATCTGGCACCTTTCTCGGAGTCCCTACCAAGTGTATCCTCCTGATCGAAGAATGATGGAGCTGGACCATGGGTCTTGCTAAGCGGTAGTTGAAGTGAAGTATGGGGGACCACAACTGGTTAGATTGGGAAAGAAAATTTCCTGGTCCTAACAATATACGTTTATGTAACTTATTCAAGGCTGATTCTTCACTAGTTGCTTAATGGAACACATTGAATAACATATGTGTACTTTGTAAATGATAAAATGCTATGTGTTTGACTCTTATTTTATTATCATTCACCATTTGATCACAAATTCCTAGGGCTCTCAGAGTCTAATCTCCAGTCTCCTCCAAAGCCTATTTTGCAGCATCCTGTAAGATCCATGTTCCTACCTCCACCACATACACCTAGTCTCCTAACTTCCTGGTTTGGAGAACTTGCCAGAAAGAAACTAAAGTTGGCCTTGAGTTAATTTGTTTGTCTTTGGACATATTTGTCTTCCCCCTCTTTCCTAATCTCTCATGCATGTATGTATATATGTATGTATGTAATCTTTACATGAAGCATGGGGCTCAAGTTTACAACCCTGAGATCGGGAGTCACATGTTCTATCAACTAAGACAGCCAGGTGCTCCTTTCCTAATCTCTTTCTAACATAGTGTATGTAATTCTGGGCCCAAGTGTAGCCTGAGATTGACATAAATTGAGGAAATCCATTGAGAAGAGAATATTAAAGCCTCCAGATGAGTTACAGAAGGTGTATTGTAATGTGAAGAGTGTGGGGAAATTGATCCCTTCCTGGTTTGCCAGGCCTTTCTGTCCCCATTCTGATCCTGGCTGCATTTTGTGCCTCCTGCCTCCTGCAGTCCACATGGACAAGCTTTCTGACCATTAAAACTTCTTTACTACAGCAAGAGCCCAGACTTGAGGTGTGCAGTTTCTGCAGGTGACCTATTCTTTGGGAGTCCTCTATTCTCTCCCATCTCACCATAAGCTCTAGATAACCAGTTACCAGCCCTTCTGCCTGAGCACTCTTGCCTCTTATCTGCAGTCCTTCACCAGATTCTTCAAAGGCCCAATTGCCAGACTTTCTGAAGGAGTCCTTAGAGTGACTTTCCAAAGTTTGTCTTCCCTCGTTGACCCCATTTTGTTTCTGATCCTTTCTGTTTCCCCTTTTCCCTTTTTTGTATCTTGCCATCACATTGAGTCCCATTCCCTTATCATTCCTTTAACCGTTATCACTGGTCTTCTCTCTACCACCAGAGGCCACTCTACCATTACCCCCACATTTTTACCATTTCCAAACCTCTGATGGCTGTCACCGTCTTTGTCCTTAGATCCTTCCTTTCCATGTTGCCATTCTAACATTCACTTACCTTCTATTACCCCTACCACTGGTTTTCCCAGCTGTGACCTGAGAATCCTCCCTACTACTTTTTGCCAACTTTTGCCCCTTCACCTCTACACTGGGCTTCTCTGTCACCAGAGAGCCCTTTTTGCTACTGTATTCCACATTCTCAATGAACCATCTTTTATGCCAAACTATTTGCTTTTTCCCTTCTTCCTCAGAGCACACTCAGATACTGGATCTTTTTGTCCAACCAGACCTTACTTTGTCTCTAGCTCCTGCCCTGATCCCACCAATCTCAGAAAAATCTTTTCAACAAACTCGACATATCTTATAGGTTTTACTGACCTATTTCCCAGTCATTTCCCAGCAGGAACCCTATTCCATCTCCACCAGATTTCACTTTAACTCTCAGTCTGACTTAATGTCAGCTTTACTGAACACTGTCTCCATACAGTTCATATCCACATAAGTCCTGTTGATTGGCCTCTTCTATCCCAGAAATTTCAGGCATTGACTAGTCAAGCCTGTGCATTTCAGCTTTCTCCTGGTAGCAGATATCTGCCAAGGATTTGTTCTTCCTCATATACTGTGATTTCTAATAGAAGCTTCATACTCTGCTCAAAAGAGATGCCTCCTCTCTCTAGGCAGCTTCTGCAACCAGGCATGTAGAAGCTGGCAGCTTCCATTTCCTCAGTCCTGATGTCCAGGTGCTCTCAGAGATTGGGTCAGAAATAGACTGGATTTCCAGATTTGGAAGGAGAAAGAAAAGGAGGAATCCCTTCCAAAACAACCAAGATTAGGCTATAGTAAATTCTTCTGGGAAAATCATAACATCACTTGCTAATGAGTGGGATACCACCCAGAAGATTATTTAGGAAATTAGTTATCAAGGAGCTCAAAGGAATCTGGACTAGAAGCAACTTAAAAAAGCATTAATGGGGGCACCTGGGTGGCTCAATGGGTTAAGCCTCTGCCTTCGGCTCAGGTCATGATCTCAGGGTCCTGGGATGGAGCCCTGCATCAGGCTCTCTGCACAGTGGGGAGCCTGCTTCCTCCTCTCTCTCTGCCTGCTTCTCTGCCTATTTGTGATCTCTCTCTTTAAAAAAAAAAAAGCATTAATGGTACACTTGGGCAGGAAGTTGAGGCATCTCTCTCAGGATTGGATGCCTGCAGGTGTGTTTCATTCATTCTCCTAAGAATTCATTGTCTCCTCTTGGGAAATACTATGTGCAATGAGATACCAGTAATTTGGTATCCTTGTTGGGTTCAAAAACATTACCTGTATCTCCCTGGGGTTCTCCTTCTCTGATCCAGACCCTCACCATTTGCTAGAAACTCATAATCAATTTTGAGTACAGCAGAGGTAGGGCTTACCTCTCAAGATCTTTGAATCCATAATACTATTTAAAGATAAGAGAAGCCCAATTATAGTGTCTGCACTAGTTGGCCTTCTTCTCACCCATTTAGGGGCTGACACCACATGAAGTTGCCAGTTTCCTTGGGGAAACCCTCTTGCAGTAGGAGGTAAGGTGATCACGAAAAAATACGTCCACCAACAGAGTTCTGAGAAAGTTCCACATCAAAGATTGGTAGTGGCCCTGCAGAGTCCTTCCTTCCAATAGGGAGAATAACAGAATTTTTATCTCCTCTCATCTAACTCATAGAAAATAACCTGGAAAACTAGAACTTTATGGAGGCCCTACCAAAACCACTTTAAGTCCTACAGAAATAGCTAGGCCTCCAGAAGAAGAGCCTACTTTCTCAGAAGATTTTCTATTCTTATGTTCAGTAATATTATACATCCACCTTTCTGATTCTTGAAGCTTGAATTTTCCAAGTACTATATCCCAAAGACTTTATGAACAGGAGAGAGATGACAGCTTAAAAAGACTGAGTGATTTGCTTGGGATTACATAATATGTCAAAATAGCCTCCCAAGTCTTTGCTTATTTCCAGAGAAAGAGGGAATAAGGTAGTCAGAGTGTATAATCCAAGAGACTACTAAATGTCTTGTCAAAAAAAAAAAAAAGATAAGGATACAACCTAGGAAGAAACCTCTTACTCTCATTTTGTTTCTAGAACTTGTGTTGTGATTTTGTTTCCCCTTTTAGCCAACTCATGCTCATGTGGAAAAGCCAAAAAAAGGAGAGGCGCAGAAAGCTCATTAAACTGCATAATGCTAGGGGAAACAAGATATTTCTCTAGAAAACTTTTCAAATGCTTTGTGTCCACACCCACAGCTCTTAGTATTATACACATCCAGGAGGCATCATTCACTTTGTAGAGTTGTCCTTTGTGCTCAAAAAAGTTCTGCTAACATAGAATGCAGTGGGAGTGGAGTTTCCTGGAGTTAGGTCATATCAAGCCCCTCAACCCATACCTGATGTTAGGACAACTTTCCGCCATCTTACCTAAAATTATTTGGAACCTTCTCCACTTTGCTCAAACTTCAGCCTCACTACCTCAGCATATATACCTCCTCTACTCCAAACAGGAACTAGAAACCATCAAGTAGGAAGATTTCACTAATAAATATTCTAAAACACTTGAATCTCACTCCTCCTTTCCTATTTCCTCCCAGCTTTAAAGAAAGAGCTGTACCTATGGATCTTCTTTGACCCTGGTGAAAGAGGATAGGTGCCCTTATTTCCCCCATTACAGCATCTTCCATACTGTTGTGACTTTTCATTTAGTTTTTCTTTTTTGAGGAAGGTGATCTGGTCTATCATGTTCACTGCTCTATCCCCATCATCTGAGCTTAGCATCTAGTAGGTGATCTATAAACTGTGGGGAATGACTGAGCAAAGGAAGGGACACCTGGAGACAGAGCCCACCAACATCCTTGGAGCAGGGCCATCTCCAGGGATGGGGCCTGAGGGTCTTTCCCAGGCTTCACTTCTCTCAGTTCTGTCTTTGTTGCTTCTGAGTTGGAGAGCTTATCTCACATGAGAGTTTCTGGTGGAGCTCTGTGAAGTCTGAGGAGTCTTGCATTTGTTCCTTGCCAGCAGGCAAGTCTCGTGTTCCTGGAGGGTGCTCTAGCCCAAGCTTGGCCTTGGAATCTCCCAGCACCCAGGTGTGGCCATAGGTCCTCAGAGACTTTTTAAGGCATTGATCTGCTGAGGATGTGATACTTTTCTCCAGAGACTTGGACAGTGTAATAATAACAATGGTAATGTTACTGACCCATTGTTTATTGAAAATCCCCCTGTACGGCTGTCTGACATTGGGGAAGTCATTTGACCCAAACCCTTTATCTCATCTTTTGCAGGAAATCTAAATGCCTAGCTAATACAGCTGTTATGAGGGTGATCCTAGAGTTAAGGGCTCAGCAGTGTTCTTGTTGCAGTCACCATTGGGCTTACTAAATGGCCTCCTCCATTGTCCCTTAAAAAAGCTGTAGAGTCTTGGAAATGTCAGGATGGGTCAGAAATAAAATGAGACGTCAAGACGCCAGCCAGTCTACTAAATTGAAGGGTTGGCATCTAAAATTCTCTCTGTAGGACTAGTATCTACAAATTAGATAGTACCCACAGTCCTACTCTAAATTGCATTCAAAAGAGCTGACATGAACTGTACAGATCCTGGTACCCAAACAAAAGGCTAAAAAGAATGGTTTGTGGTTACGCCAGGGAAAGGCCTATCAAGGCCCAGGGTCAGCATCAGAGATGAAAACCTGAAGCATCCTCCTGAAACCCAAAGGGAGAACCGTGTCTCACACTCTGCAAAATTCAGCAATTGATAAGATTCCCTACAGGAGACAGGATGGGTTTCAGGCTTCTGTGATAGGGCAAAAATTCGAAGATGACTTCCTTCAAATACACATGTGTTGACATGTTCATGCATTCATTGAGAGCCAAATCTTTGTCAGGTACTCTGCTCAGAGGAAGTTTATTTAGCTACGTTTGTCATTACTAGAAGTAGAAGGAAATATTTTTCTTTCATAGTTTTTACAATTATAAAATTATTATGCAGGGAATTGGGGAGCTATAGAAAAGTGGACAGAAGAATCTCACGACTCAACCTCAAAATAATGACACTGATCCTGCAGATGTTTTCCTTTATAAAAATGTGCAGAGCAAAATCTGTAATGTTTAATATAGAGAGTTTTTTAAAATCATAGGGGAATATTTGACATCATAAATATTTCTGCATTATTATAAACTTTTCCTAAACATCATTTTTTAAAATTGAGGTATAATTGACACACAGTATTATATTAGTTGAAGGTGTACAACATTGATTTGCCATTTGAATACATTAATAAATGATTACCACAATAAGTCTAGTTATTATCTGTCACTGTACAAAATTAATACAGTGTTACCAATATATTTCCTAGGCAGGACATTACCCTCATGACCTATTTATTTTATTACTGGAAGTTTGTAGTTGATCTCCTTCATTCACTTTGCTCCCTGACCAACAATCCCCTTCCCTGGGGCAACCACCAATCTGTTCTATGTATTTATGAGTCTGGGTTTGGTTTGGTTTTGTTTGTTTTGTTTTTTAGATTTCACATATAATTGAAACCATGTAGTATTTGTCTTTGACTTATTTTACTTAGCAGAATATCCTCAAGGGCCATGCATGTTGGCATAAATGGCAGGATTTCATTCTTGAGGGGCTGAGTATTGCTCCATTTTCTCTCTCTCTCTCACACACATCTTTTTTATCCATTCATCCTTTGATGGGCACTTAGATTGTTTCCATATCTCAGATATTGTAGATAATGCTGCAGTGAATAGAGGGATGCATTTATCTTTTTGAATTAATATTTTATTTATTTATTTATTTGACAGACAGAGATCACAAGCAGGCAGAGAGAGAGGAGGAAGCAGGCTCCCTGCTGAGCAGAGAGCCCAATGAGGGGCTCAATCCCAGGGTCCTGGGATCACCACCTGAGCCGAATGCAGAGGCCCTAACCCACCAAGCCACCCAGGCATCCCTGAATTAATATTTTTGTTTTCTTTGGGTAGATACCCAGTAGTGGAATTGCTTGATCTTCTGGTAGTTTTATTTTTAATTTTTTGAGGACCCTACATGCTGTTTTCTGTAGTGGTTGCACCAGTTTACATTCCCACCAACAGTACACAAGGATTCCCTTTTGTCTACATCCTCTCCAACACTTGTTATTTCTTGCCTTTTTGATAGCAGGTATGAGGAAATATTTCATGTGGTTTTATTCTCATTTCCTTGATGATTAGTGATGTTGAGCATCTTTTTATGTACCTGTTGGCTTTCTGTATGTCTTCTTTGGAAAAATGTCTATTCAGATCTCCTGCCCATTTTTTAGTTGAATTGTTTGGGGGTTTTGTTGTTGTTGAGATGTATGAGTTCTTTATATACTGTGGATATTATTTTGGTTTTTGTTTCCCTTGCCTTTGGAGTCAGATCCAAGAAAACATTACTAAGACTGATGTCAAGAAGCTTAGTGCCTCTGTTTTCTTCTAGGAGTTTTATGGTTTCAGATCTTACATTCAAGTCTGTAATCCATTTTGAGTTAATTTTTTTTAATCTATGTATTTGACAGACAACAAGCAGGCAGAGAGGCAGGCAGAGAGAGAGGAAGGGAAGCAGGCCCCCCACCGAGCAGAGAGCCGGACTCTGGGCTTGATCCCAGCACCCTGGGACCAGGACCTGAGCCAAAGGCAGAGGCCCAACCCACTGAGCCACCCAGGAGCCCCTAATTTTTCTATATGGTATAAAATAGTGGTCCCATTTCATTTTTTTGTATGTGGCTATCCAGGTTTTCCAGCACCATTTATTGAAGAAACTATCATTTCTACATTGTATATTCTTGCTTCCTCTGTCAAAAATAGACAATATATACATGAGTTCATTTCTGGGCTCTCTGTCCCACTGATCTATGTGTCTATTTTTGTGCCAATACCAAACTGTTAAACATCATTTCTAATAATTATATTTTATCAAGTGGCTATACCATGTCTACTATATATATGTGTGTGTATAAATACATGTACATATATAAATATGTGTGTTTGTGTATATATACATATATATATAAAACATGTGTCTGTGTATATATATAGGATTTTTCCATTTTTTGGTAAGACTTTACTTCATATCTTGTGCATAGTTGTACTTATTTAGAAACTGTCTTATTCTAAAAAGTATAAAGGTATTTCTGAGAGCAAGTTATTTCCTAGCCCAAACATCTATTCTTACTTCTCTCTCTCTACAGTCTCCTTAGTTGAATTATCAAAAATGTAGCTCCTTACTTTAGCTCTGACTGTGTCACTGAGCATCACATTTATTAACCCAGTTGCTTGTTAAACATCCTAACATCAATTTCCCACTAGTAACCTAACATCTTCAGAATTTAGCCCATTATCTTCCTACACCAAAAACCTACTCTTGTATTACAGAAATCAATTAGCAACACCCAGTAACCCATTAGAGCTATCTGTTCTCCTTTCATTCTTCCCGTAATTAGTCACCAGGTTTTGTCCATTTTATCTTCTAAATATTTCTCAAATCTGTTTCTCTTCTCATAATTCAAGTCTTCAGTGTCTCTCACCTAATGTATGTAGTGCCTCCTAGCCAATCTCCACCCTTGCAACTCTTCCCCTATTAGGTTCTTTCTTCTCATTATTATCAGAGCCATGTACCTAAAATAAAAATGCCCATGATATTCCCAAAATCCTTCAGTGACTCTATTGTCTGTCAAGTACAGTCTGTTTCTTAACATGGTATACAAGCCCTCTTCTAGAACCCCTCCTTCATTATGTTACCTCTATCACTACTGCTCCCTACTCTGCATTTGTTACTTCAGTAATAGAGAAATATTTGTAGTTTCCCAAGAACTCCCAATGCTGTTCAATGCTTGCATGTCTTTCCTCATAATGATACATTTGCCTGGAATTCCCTTTATCCTTCTCTTCACCAGGGTAATTTTTTTTTTTTAAGATTTTATTTACTTATTTGTTAGAGAGAGAGAGAGCGCGCACACAGGCAGACAGAGAGGCAGGCAGAGGCAGAGGGAGAAGCAGGCTCCCTGCCAAGCAAGGAGCCCGATGTGGGACTCGATCCCAGGTCGCTGGGATCATGACCTGAGCTGAAGGCAGCCGCTTAACCAACTGAGCCACCCAGACGTCCCGGTAATTTTTTTTAAATAAGATTTATTTATTTACTTGAGAGAGAAGGAGACCGAGACCGAGAGAGAGAGAGCACATAGACAGGAGGAGAGGCAGAGGGAGAGAGAGAAGCAGACTCCCATTGAGCTGGGAACCAGGTGTGGGGCTCGATCCTAGGACCTGGAGATCATGACCTGAGCCAAAGGCATATGCTTAACCATCTGAGCCACCCAGCTGCCCCAACCTGGGTAATTCTTAACCATTCCTCTAGACTTAGCTCAGTCAGTCATCGCCTCTTTCAGGAAACCTACTCTGAAATTTCTGGTTGGGAGAAATTCTTCTTTCTGTTCTACATAGTACTTACCTCTGTCTTTTAATTTTGAACCTACCTACTTTTAAAATACTTTAAACATATTTGCTTTATATGCTTCATTATGATTTCAGGATCAGTGGTCTTTGCAAGTGTATTAGTCCACCAGTTTGTAGTTTCTGTCGCTTCTTGCTCATGTTGTCTTTTTCTTCACATACCGTAGGATCTGCTAGATTTTATTTTGAGCTCAAATTTGGTTGACTTTTAAATTGGGGAATCCCGCATTACCTGAATTGCCTTGGTTTCTGCCAAATCCTAGGAAACACTACCAATCTGGAACCATTTCAACTGAATTTCTTGCATAGGGCTTTCTCAGCCTGGGAGTATGCTGAAATTCAAATCCCAAGACTAACATGAAAGTAACACTGTGGTGCACAACATTAGGAAATACTGTTATGAGTTTTTTTCAAACCCAGTATCAACTGAGACAGACTGATTTTATTCACTTTACCAGCATGCAGATTTTTCTAAATTCATCTTTTTTAAAAAGATTGATTGACTGATTGATAGATTTAGGGCATCATGAGTCATGACTCATGTGGATACCCTAAACCAGTCAATCAATCAATCTTTTTAAAGGCAGAGGGAGAGAGAAAATCTCAAGCAGACTTTGTGGAGTCTCATGAAGGGAAACCCTGAGATCCATGACTTAAGCTGAAATCAAAAGTCTGACACTTAACTGATTGAGCCGTCTAGACACCCCGTAAGTTCATCTTTTTAACTGAAGACCTGGCTTAATGTGGGTGTCTCAGTTTCAGCTAACCCAGCTTCTCAGGTTGAAATTCTGTTTCTAAGTGGGGCTTTGAACCAGCAAACTCTAGGACGCTGAGCTGGAGACCTAGCTCAGGTGAGCCTCAGCTGCTGTGTTGGCTACCACACTAGCTTAGCTCTGTATTTTGTTTGTTTTTGGATAGGAATTATTTTTATTATTGTCTAATTATTCATTAAGGACTTTTCTGACTTTCTTATAAGCTCAGCAATGCATTTAAAAGTATGTTTACTCTTATTTATCTAGCATTTGAGAGTGCATTTCAGAACACCCATTCTTGCTAAACTGTTGGAAACAGAAATGTCAGAGCTCATTTCAGCTTATGCTCTATATCAGGATTACTTGCAAATTTAAAAAATAATGCTCTGCTAAATACTTGGGGTTTTTTCCTTGGCTAATTTTTAAATTAATTTTTTTAACCAGAGTCAGGCACATACACTGTATTACTAAAAGTCATACAATAGAAACAATAATTTGTCCTCTACTTTTTGTTATCTCAATTCCTGCCTCCCAGAAGTAACCATTTAAAATCTTAAAAGTCTTAAAAACTACTTGTATTATTTGACTCCTTTTTAAAAAATATTTTCAGCAATACTCTTTGATTCATTAATTACATGCATTACATATTGGACTCTTGTAACAAGAGATGGTATTTGCTTCTGCATCTCCCTATACAGCTATAGCATAAATTTTTATTAAACCAGTGTTTAATATCTGCCTTACTGTAACTTCAAATATATCAACTGTTGTGTGAAATAGTACAGTTTAATTATGTTTACTTCATGTACAGTGTTCTTTTTTTTTTTTGAGTCAAAAATTTCCTTTTTTCACTTACTCCATTTCCTATACATATTATCTCTCAAACCTGCTTATCACATGTTTCAAATCATCAAATTATCATTTGTATTATTTTGCCCTGATGACCTCCCTCCTAAAATTTTCAGTCTTTATATTATAATATGAATTTTTTTCAAACTTCTTATACATCTGTCAACCAGAATCTTTCCTTTGTTGCTCTTCTGATGTGAAGAAGAGCATTTCCTGGATACTGTGTGGTTCTCTTTCTTATTTTTTCCCACATAGTTTTCTTGGGAATGCATCCTCCAGTGGCTTCCTGAGAAAATCCACAGGAAGTAAAATTTTTGAGATCTTGCATGTCTGAAATGTTTTTATTCTACCCTGACATTTGAATAGTTTTTCAAGATAGGGACTCCTTCCCATGTTGAAAGTCATTGTGCAGTTGTCCCAGAACCGATGGTTGAAGAGAACCATTCTTTCCCCAAAAAATGAACTTGGCACCCTTGCTGAAAATTTCACACATTTCCTTAAAGCAGTAGTGTTTTCTTTCTACTTTTCTTTTTTTTTAAGATTTTATTTATTTATTTGACAGACAGAGATCACAAGTAGGCAGAGAAGCAGGCAGAGAGAGAGGAGGAAGCAGGCTCCCCACTGAGCAGAGAGCCTGATGCGGGGCTGGATCTCGGGATCCTGAGATCATGACACCTGAGCCAAAGGCAGAGGCTTAACTCACTGAGCCACCCAGGTGCCCCTTCCTTCCACTTTTCTAATGTCAAGTTGGTGGCAAGTGCCCTGTCTCTTATTTCAATTTGTTTTCTGTAAAATGGATGTTCAGACCATGGAATATCCTATAATGATAATAATAGTGTTTTGAATGTGAATGGTTTGGATTCAAAAATTTGACTTTACTGCCTCTCACAATGTGGAGCTGGTCAAGTTATTTACCGTTGCTAGGCCTCAGCTTTCTCATTTTGAAATGGATATAGTAAAAATTGTACGCACCTCAGGGTGCCTGGGTGGCTCAGTGGGTTAAAGCCTCTGCCTTCAGCTCAGGTCATGATCCCAGGGTCCTGATATTGAGCACCGCATCTGGTTCTCTGCTCAGTGGGGGGCCTGCTCCCTCCTCTCTCTCTGCCTGCCTCTACGCCTACTTGTGATCTCTGTCTGTCAAATCAATAAATAAATAAATCTTTTTTAAAAAAAGTACGCACCTCATATAGTTGTTTTCTCTAATCAAATGGGGCATGAAGAGTTTAGTGCAGTGACTGGCACAAAGTAACTATTCAATAAACAGCACCTGTAGTCTCTAGATGCTGTCAGCCCTTACCTAGACTATACAGAGCCGGAGGGGACAATAGTGTATTCTGGGATTAGCTTCTCAAGGTGCAGAGACTCTCAAATGTAGAAAACAGAAGGAAGGTGCCTTCTCATTGCAGTCTGATTACATGCCGGCAATCTTACTCTTGGCGTTTCACCAAATGGAAATGTGGTATAATGAGCGCCCCCCCAGTGTCCCACCCACTCACTGGTGATCCTTTTCCTACTACCAGTGAATGCATATTTTCACTTCATATCGTTAAGCAATTTCCTGTGGTTTGGATTCTGTGCAGAGTTTTCTGTTAGTTTGTTCCCAACTCCAGACAGAATGATCCTCCTTGGCCTCTCAAGGGCAGCCCTGGAAACTGTGAATGTGTGAATGTGAGGATCAACCACTGCCATTGTTGATGGCAATTTAAGCTGTGTTGTTGTGGGTGATGTGCTTTCTCCTGCTGAGCACTAGAGGGTGCTCTGTACATGTGTATAGGAGAAGCTGAGCCCATAAATTTGAGTGAACTCATGTGAAATAACTCAGAGAAACACAGTCAAAGACATACTCATGCACATGCATCTATTCAGATACATGGATAAACACCCACCCATTAGTACAGATATAACACACACATCCGCAACATAGATACATATATACCCATCTGCACATGTGCACAGAAACAAACTCATGAATACAGTTGCATGTCCATAAAAACACATACAGACACACAAATGAGCATATCTACAGACACAGAAGATGCATTCAGATACACACAGACCCACCTGGATCCACTTACACACAGGCCTAAACATAGCCCAAGTCATATTCAAGCTGACAGTCTGCAGACACTTCCACACCCATGACCTCACGTGGGGTTGGGATCATCATTTACATGTTATAGATGGGGAACAGAGGCTGCAAGAATTCAAGTGTTTTACCCACAGTCCAGTAGGGACAGATGATAGAGTTAATATTAGCCCCTACATAAGTTCTGCAGTAAGGAGAAGCAATATTCCAAAAAGACGTTAAGTTGCTGCTCATATTTACTTTTCCAATTACTCCAGTGTTAGGGTCAATTCACCTGTTGTCCCTTGAAAGCTGTTGTTTGAAATTTCCACCTTCAGATCCATTGGTTATCTAGCCAGTAGTTTTTGTTGTTGTTGTTTTGTTTTGTTTTGTCAATTGAAAATGTCTCCTTGTTCACTTTATTCTGACTGGAGAGATGGAGCGCCAATATTCAGAGCATTCTGTCATTGTAACTGCCATCAGCCCCCAGGATAATGGAGTATAGTCATGGGAACACTTGCAGCTTTGCTCATCCGTAGGAGAATACAAGAAAGACAAGGAAAATGGTCTGGGATTCATTCTGCCTTTCAAATCTCACATGAGTTCATTTAACTCACATCTAAAATGTTAGCTATATCTGAGTTTGAAGACTATAGATCAACTTTCCAGTCTTCAGCCAGAAGGAGAGTTGAATGACATTTGAACAAATTGCTCCAAAGTATACGCCATAGCAATTTGCTCAAGGTCATACAGCCAGTAAGAGGTGGAGCAATGAAATTCAAAATGAGTGTGTATTCCTACCCCATCTCTTACTCAGTAATCTTATATGGTTTCAAATGAATGATGTTATAAGATTATTGAATTAATGAGGAGGTTTTTGATAGGTAGAAATGAGAATGTCTTACTGGGTTCTCCATAAGGAACCAGAAGCAGAGCCTGAGGCAGAAAAGTCCTTATGAACTATTTATTTATTACTCTATTAGGGAGCAGAAGGGACAGTGACAGTAAGGGACAAAAGGAGGGAAGCAGGAAAGGGAGATGAGGCAGGATAAGAATGGGTTTTTTGGGGGCGCCTGGGTGGCTCAGTGGGTTAAAGCCTCTGCCTTCGGCTCAGGTCATGATCCCAGGGTCCTGGGATCGAGCCCCGCATCGGGCTCTCTGCTCAGCCAGAAGTCTGCTTCCTCCTCTCTCTCTCTGCCTGCCTCTCTGCCTGCTTGTGATCTCTCTGTCAAATAAATAAATAAAATTTAAAAAAAAAAAAAAAGAATGGGTTTTTTGAACTGACCACTGCTAATTGCAACTCATTGCTGGATCTGTGAGCAAAATGTATCTCAGGTCAGTAGCTTATTTTATGGAAATGGAAAGAAGGTTCTGTTCTCTCATTGGTTTAAAGTTCATGCCTAAAATGTGAATTCCACACCACTTCCTGGTTGTACATGCATTTCTAGGAGACCCCAATGACTGAACAAGGATGGTTAGAGTTTAGTTTTAATGGACCTTGAATGATGACTCGTGGATTCTGGCCTTGATTCTGTAAGAACTGCACAACTTCAGGGATATTTTAAAGAGGAAAAGTGGCACAGAGGGGACCTTAACTAGTTGTATGAGTTCCTTATAAAATCTTCATCATCTCCTGAAGTGAAATACTTGTGCTTTGAGCAGGGACCCTGAAGTGTGGCTCAATGCAGGGCCTGATTCCAGGACTGTGGGATCATGACCTGAGCTGAAGGCAGATGCTCAACCAACTGAGGCACCCAGTCACCCCCCTAAAGTACTTTTCTCTCCATGACTTCATCAGTCTTTCTCTGTATGCCTTGGGACATAGGCACAGTAAGGATCAAAAGCGATTCCCATTTGCAGAAGAGATAGTATCGAGCAGGACCCATGGAAGATAGTAAAATCGGGGTGGTGGAAGCCAAACTTGGCCAAGTGATGAGACTAGACAGAAATTTCATTCAAATTGAAATAACACTTATTTTCTCAGGGTGGGCAGTGGAGGAGTAGGGAGTAGCAGCGGGTAGTTTTTGCTTCCAGAAAAAAACAGAAGGGTAATATTTTGGTTTCCCCTAGGGACTTAAGGATTATATCATTGGAGATTCTGTCTTTCCTCTCACCATCTTATCTACACAAGTCCCTGGGCTAGGTATCAGCCTGGCATTGACAAGCCAGATGACTTAGGTGTTTGCTGCCAGCATCATCTACTGGGATAGGGCAGACTTTGTCCCATGCCTGCTGATCTCTGAGTACCTTCAGTATAAAACAAAATTAGGGTAAATAATACATATAGTCGTTTGTTTACATAACAGTTTATGATTGAAACAACTCATCCAAATATTCATTTAACCTCCACAACTTTTGAAACTATTCTCATTTCCTATCCTTATATTTCTCTTTGTTTTCAAGCAGAGCAAATTACTTAACTTCTCTGGTTTAAATAAAAAAAAAAAAACCTGGAAAAGGCAACAGTCACAACAAGTAATAGTCCTTATCTCATACTGTTGGGAGGATTTAATGAGGTGCAATATAAAAAAAAAAAGTACTTGGGATAATATCTGGCACATAGGGAAGGCCCTCAAAAATACTATTTGAGCTATCATCATTGTGCCTTTTTTGAGAGTATCATAATCAGTAATAGTAGTGTTACTTGTAATAGTAGTATCATCAGAAGTTTCATTCTATTTTGAAACCTCCAGAACTAATGATAATTTTTTTTAAAGATCTTATTTACTTATTTGACAGAGAAAGACACAGCCAGCGAGAGCGAGAACACAAGTAGGGGGAGTGGGAGAGAGAGAAGAAGGCTTTCTGCTGAGCAGGAAGCCTGATGTGGGGCTCAATCCCAGGCCCCTGGGATCATGACCTGAGCCAAAGGCAGCCGCTTAAAAACTGAGCCACCCAGGCACCCCCTAAATTATTAGGTGATAATAGAAAGCATAATATCTAGCATAATATGTAGTAAGAGTGGCTGTCTTAGTACGTTTGGACTGCTTTAACAAAACACCATTGGCTGTCTTATAAAAACAGACATTTATTTTTCTTAGTTCTGGAGGCTGGAAGTCCAAGATCAAGGTGCTAGCATGGTTGAGTTCTTGAGATTGTCCTTTTGGGTTGCAAACTGCTGACTTCTTGTGTCCTCAAATAGCAGAAAGGGCAAGAGAACTCTCTCAGGCCTCTTTTACAAAGGCTCTAATCCCGTTTATAAGTGCTAATCTCCTTCCAAAGGTCTTTCTAATACCATCATATTAGGCATTAAGTTTCAACATATGAATTGGAGCAAGGGCACACAAACATTCAGCCCATAGGAGTGGCACTCAATATGTATTCCAGATGTTAGCTGCCTTTACGCAGTGAAGGAGGGGTATAAAATCACCACTCTCAGGACTCAGGAATCAGTCATTCCAGATGTTATTTCTCTGATCTTTTTCTAGTAATTGGAATTCTTACATAGTCCTATGATGGTAGTTATTTAAATAGTTAAGAGTCCAGACTTCAGAGCCAGATCACCTGGGCTCAAATCCTATTCTACCATGGGTAATTAACTTAACCTCTCAATGCCTCAACTTTATCTTTAAAATAAGAAGGTTGATGGTGCCTACTTCATGGAGTTTTATAAGAATTAAGTTGATAAATGTGAACATGCTTAGAAAAATACTTGGCATAGAGTAAATGCTATGTAAATATTAGCTAATATTGTCTTTTTCTATTCCCTTTGCCTTTGAGTTCTTGCCTAAAGTTCTCATTCAAATTCTCTTTTGCTTCCTAAACATACACACACACCCCACCCACCCACCCCCATCTGCTAATGGTTCCCAAACATAATATACTAATACCAGGATACCTCATTATTGTAGAAATTCAACTACAAATGGCACAATGAG
The DNA here is from genome assembly GCA_003697995.1 of Taxidea taxus jeffersonii. Lineage (NCBI taxonomy): Eukaryota > Metazoa > Chordata > Mammalia > Carnivora > Mustelidae > Taxidea > Taxidea taxus. The sequence continues at coordinate 134,697 of ML102627.1, forward strand.
GTTGCAGTGGTGCCATAAAGGCCCCCTTGGCTTCCTCATGCACAAAGAGTGGCATCATTTTGCCGAACTCACATTAATTTTATTAACAGAATTAACATTTAATTTTATTTAATCATTTTGCCATTAATAAGTGGAATTATTTTGCCAAATTAACATAAAGAGTTCACCCTTATGAAGACCCAGAAGTTTGACTTTTTCATGTCCTGTGATTGGCCAATTCAAGGACACCACATGTCAGTAATAGAACTCTGAAAGATTCTCATGTGTAAACCTGTGTTTACTAATTCCCAGCAAGAAATATGTTCAGTGAGAGGCTTAGCACTTTACATTTTCTGGCCAACAGGTTTTGTTCGTGTAGCCAGACTACTCGGGAAGTCAAGGCAATCAAAAGACCTACTGATATTCATGAGTTAGTTAAAAGATCTAAATTTAAAAACAGTCAGGGCCTCAAAACCTGATGCATCCATCTTAACAAAAGCAGTACCACATGCAGAAGAACTGACAATTCAAGTCCTAGGTCAAAGTGTCCTCTACCCAGATTGCATTTACATAGGAACTGCCAACATTTGCCCCTAAAACTGTTTTTTTAATGTTTCCATGGATGAGCAACCTCTCTCACCTTTTTGATTGACATAGGACTTTCAGGGGAAGAAAGAAAAGAAATAATGCTAATAATTTTAGCTGGGCCTGATCTGGACTCAGATCTATATCTTTAACTTTATATATGTTCTGATGATTTATAAATAATTTTATATTCAATTATTTCAGAGTAATTTTATTATCCTTGGTTCTATATTCATGAAGGACACTTAGGAAGTGCCTATATTCTCTTTTGGACTTTGGACTTTGGACTTCTTGATGATGACAGCTGTGCACTTGGACATCATTTGTTGTAGATTTTATGTGGCATTCTATTTGACCAATGAAGTTTATCTCTGTCTCCATCCTATTGTTCTGTTTCTCTGGAGAACCCTAACTAAATACAGCCTTAGCAAAACAATACACTTTGTAAGCATGGAGAGGGCATTATCAATACCTTTACTTGAAAGCATAATTATAAAACTTAAAGTTATAAGTTATGATAAGCATGAAATAAACAAATATTCATAAAGAAGTTATATCTGAACTCTTTGGGCAAATTTCAGAAGTAGGCTCTGCCAATATATTTTATTTATCAAATAATTTATTATCTGTTGACCACCTGAGGTGCATAACCAGTAAAGACAGTTGCTATCAAAATTAACAGTAAAATAAACGTATATGTTGTTAAATATTTAAAATGCAGTGTATTAAGTTTGATAACATGGATCACAGTTACTACTTATGTACACTAATAAGCACAATTTTTACTCAAAAAGTAGGAGTAAGAAGTTGAATGTGGTAAGAATTTGAATTCAGATGTGGTTATGGTAGGAAAATATTTTAGCTGCCCAAAGACTTTCTTTTAGGGAAATTGTCTTAATTAAATAATAATGTTGATTGAAGCTGTCAGTCATTATACCTATTTTCACTAATCATTGTGGTATACATATTAGTCAAGGCTAATCGTAGTACATAGAGGTAGGCAACATAATAATGTCTCCCCAAAAATGTCCATGTCCTAATCCTAAGAAACTGAAAATAAGTTACATTACATAGCAAAGAGGAATTAAGACAGCATAAAATTAAGATTGCTAATCAGCTGACCTTAAAATAGGAAGATTATCCTAGATTATCCAGGTGGGCCTAAAGTAATCACAAGGTTGTAGAACTTAGTCCTACAAGATCCCACTTAGATCTATATTTATAAAAAACAATAACTATTTCTCTCTGTCCCATAATACCATAGGATTTTTATTCTTTGTTTCTTTTTCCAGTACTTTTCTGAGCTGCCTGTGGCCTTCAGGACATTCATCCTTCTCTCATATGTAGCGGTAAAAATAGTGTCAAATATAAAATTCACTTTGACTTGAAGCTCTCCTCTTATCAAGCCCACACTCCACTGATTCCTGGCATCAGTCTAATGTGAGGACTTCAAACTAAATATCCTATTGACAAAAGCATTTGAGCATGGAATACTTAAGATTTTACTTAACAGCAACAGCAGGATTTTAGACTTATGTAAAATTAATTTCCATCTCTCCAAAACTGTCCATCCACTTTGTATCTACAAACTTGTTTTGGTTTATCAATTGAGTCCTTGACTTCTATAAACTTATGATATAGCCTACCCATGTCTAAAATGCCCTTCATTTCAAACACTCATAAGCACACTGGACATCATCGCAAACCTCTGTTTCTCCAGAAAAAATGGTTTTAAAGGATAGAAATAACTTGAATTTACAGTATCAAAGTTGAATACCAATTAAGTTATAGTTTTAATAAAGGAATCAAAAAACTCCTGTTTAACTTGGCCATCTTCTTCTGGGGGCTTTTTAAATTATTAAACAATATTATTGTTTTTTTAAATTTGTTGGTTGTTTTTTTTTTCCTGTAACAGTTTTTGTTGCAACCTACGTGGTGCATTGAACAACTCAGGTGCAGTCAGTTCATTCTTTTCTAAGCTTCTTAATGTCTCTTCAAAGATCATCAAACAGTTTTAGAAAAACACCACCTACGTTTCTGTTTGTAATCATTTTTCCTTTCTTATCCTTGGTGTATGTCCAAATTAGAGAAGGGCATTCTTCTTGTCTCACACTTTCAAAATCTCTAATTTTATTTCATTAAAAATTATCTATTTATTTGAGAAAGAGAGAGAGCGGGACAAGCAAACTCAAGCTGAGTGCAGAGCCCAAGGCAGGGCTAGATCTTACAATCCTAAGATCATGACCCAAGTCAAAATCAAGAGTAGGCTGCTTAACTGACTGAGCCACCCTAATGCCCCTCAAAATAGAATTTTATAGCAGACCAACATTTTCACATCTCCTCTATGGCCAACAACACTGATGGGTACTTGTGGGTATATGCCTGTGGGGGATGTCTCTTTCCATTTCTAAATAATCAAAAATCTCAATGGCTTCTGCACATTTGAAGAAACTGAAAAGTGACCAAAAGTTTTCATTTGTAATGGTTTCAATATCATAGGAAAGCAGAGCATACCCTTTCTTATCAGTGTTGTATGCAAGTTGTGCTGGACTTTTAGCAGATAAGATCTTTTCATTTTAGTAAGCAGTTTACAGACTGAAAAGAATTTGCCAAAACTTACATTTCCACCTTGGTACCAATAATCTTTTACTTCATATTTCCTTAGTTTTGCTAAAATCTTTAAGGAGATTAAGGAGGTAATTTGAAAGTCTCACTTTTCAAATCAAAGTACCTAAGAGCTAACAGGAACTTTTTTTCCTGACATAGTTCAACATATTATGTGATATACTAGAGAAATCGTAATTCTTGGTAGGATCTGACAGAATCAGCTCTACACTCTAAGAGGTCAAAACACCTGTTATTTAAATTTCCCTTTTTGTTCAACCATAGGACATTTTAGTTGAAACCTCTGCAAATGTGGCTTCACTTGGTTTCATACAACAGTCATGGGAACAATACTATAAGTGTTTGCTTTTGTGGTTTACCTAAGCTAATTCATTGGCAGGTATTTTCTACTAAGCTTTGGCATCTTTTTGGCAATGAAAAAGCGTTTAGTTGATATAGAAGTAGTTGCACAGCTCATCCCATACTTGTGAGAGTCAGTCTCCATGTTCACTTCCACATTCCCTTCTCCACCATACTCTTATCCCCAATTCTTTTCTGCATGTTGTACAGTATGCTCTGTTTTATTTACATCCTAAATATAGTCATATACGTCCTTCTATCCATCACTGAAATAACACAGTTGATCATTTTCAGTGATGTGTGGGTTATACTGGGATTGGAATTGTAATCATTATCATTTTCATGAACTGAGCCCCTAGAAAATATGGTGACAATATTTACAACTGTAACACTTAAACTACTTCGATCTCAATACAAAGCAGAGTTAATTAATCTACAGTCAAAGATGGATTGTTAGTACCCATAATTATGGCACACCTAAGTTGCATGCCTGCAAAGAGAAAACTGGGCATTAGTTAAACGTAGTAAGACACATTTTATTCAGTACTACTATAGTAGGGGAAGGACTACAATCTAAATTGAGCACAACTCTGCTGAAAGAAAAAGCAGAAGGCTTTTTAAATATTGGGGTATGATAAAGGAAACTTCTGAAGGTTGTTAAAAGGGACATTCAATGTAACTAAGCCATCTGTTTGCTTACTGAAGTTATAATCCCAGAGACTTGGAGGCAGACACTATCTTTCCTGATGATTACATTTTTTTCCTGTTTTAGATTCGTTTTTATTTTATTTTAAATTTTTATTTTTTTTCAATGTTCCAAGATTCATTGTTTATGGACCACACCCAGTGCTCCATGCAATACGTGCCCTCCTTAATACCCACCACCAGGCTCAACCCCATCCCCACCTACTCCCTCCAAAACCCTCAGTTTGTTTCTCAGTGTCCAGTCTCTCATGGTTCATCTCCCCCTCCAATTTCCCCCAATTCACTTTTCCTTTCCTTCTCCTAATGTCCTCCGTGTTATTCCTTATGCTCCACAAGTAAGTAAAACCATATGATAATTGACTCTCTCTGCTTATTTGACTCAGCATAATCTCCTCCAGTCCCATCCATGTTGATACAAAAGTGGGTATTCATCTTTTCTGATGGAGACATAATATTACATTGTATACATGGACTATATCTTCTTTATCCATTCGTCCATTGAAGGGCATCTTGGTTCTTTCTACAGTTTGGTGACTGTGGCCATTGCTTAATATTCATAGAGGTACAGATGGCCCTTCTTTTGACTACATCTATATCTTTGGGGTAAGTGCCCAATAGTGCAATTGTAGAGTCATAGGGTAGCTCTATTTTTAATTTCTTAAGGAATCTCCACACTGTTTTCCAAAGTGACTGCACCAACTTGCATTCCCACCAACACTGTAGGAGGGTTCCCCTTTCTCCACATCCTCTCCAGCACTTGTTGTTTCCTGTCTTGTTAATTTTGGCCATTCTAACTGGTGTAAGGTGATATCTCAATGTGGTTTTGATTTCCCTGATGACTAATGATGATGAACATTTTTTCATGTCTGTTAGCCATTTGTATGTCTTCTTTGGAGACTTGTCTGTTCATGTCTTTTGCCCATTTTGTGATGTGATTATCTGTTTTTTGAGTGTTGAGTTTGAGGAGTTCTTTATAGATCTTGGATATCAGCCCTTTGTCTATAGTGTCATTTGCAAATATCTTCCTGCATTCCGTGGGTTGTCTCTTTGTTTTGTTGACTATTTCCTTTGCTGTGCAGAAGCTTTTGATCTTAATGAAGTCCCAAAAGTTCATTGTTGCTTTTGTTTCCTTTGCCTTTGGAGACATGTCTTGAAAGAAGTTGCTATGGCCAATGTCGAAGAGGTTACTGTCTATGTTCTCCTCTAGGATTTTGATAGATTCCTGCCTCATGCTGTTTAAAGGGATGATCCCCAGGTCCTTGAGAAAGACATTCCTGGGTTGTAAAAGTTACTTTGTAAAGGGACAGAGAAATGGCCTACAAATGGAAGTTTTCAAGAAGTAAATGCTTCTAAGAAAAGGGAGGTCAAGAGCCTATAGTCAGTTGTTGGCAGAATAGACAGTAAATTCTTCTGGCAGTGCTGAGCTTTCTCTCACAGGTTTTTCAGAGGGCTGTGCTGAGCTTTCTCTCGCAGGTTTTTCAGGGGGCTGGAGTCATCATCTTAGGGACATGGCCTTCAGCTGTCAAGAACCATGCTAGTGTTCAAATCTCTTCGCTTGGGATGTAGATGAAATCATCTGTGTTGAGTCTGCAGCCCACTTATAGTTGAGGCCTACTCAGAAGTAGGTTTAGTGGGAGGCTGATTAAAGTTTGGTCAAGGAGAGAGTCTTTGTGGACTCCTGAGTGGCTCAGTTGGTTAACCAAGTTCCTTTGGCTTGGGTCATGATCCCAGGGTCCTGGGGTTGAGCCCCGTGTTGAGCTCCCTGCTCAGCAGAGAGCCTGCTTCTCCCTCTCCCTTTGCCTTCCCCTCCCCCTGCTTGTGCATGAATGCTCTCTCTCTCTCTGTCAAATAAATAAATAAAATAAAATAAAATAAAGAGTCTTTGTCAACACTTAAGCTATATCCCTTGGAGGGATGCAGTAATAAATAATGCATTTTTGTGCACCACAAATCATGATTGTGACGGCAGTCATGGAAGATGAATAATCTAGAACACTGAAAACAACGTTGTGTTTAGTCGCTATTTGGGAGCTACCATGTGGCTTTTGTGCTTTTCCCCCAACCTTCCATATCCACTGCAGAAAACCAGGACTTTTTGCATCCCAGGGTGAGGCTTCCAGGGAATAACGTATTACCATGCTATCATCAGAAAAATTGTGGGTAAACTAGTTGTTTACCCTCAGAACTCCCCTTTTCACCTCAAGTGAAGAGGAACTTCAAAGAAGATTGAGGGGCACCTGGGTGGCTCAGTCAGTTAAGCATCTGACTCTTGATGTTGGCTCAGGTCATGATCTCAGGGTTGTGAGACAGAGCCTGATGTTGGGCTCCAGGCTCAGTGAGGAGTCTGCTTGAGACTCTCTCTACCTCTACCTCTGTCCCTCCCTCCTGTGTATGCTCAGTTGTTCTCTCTCTCTCAAATAAATAAATATTTAAAAAAATTGATCTCACTTAGGGTACTTGATAATTCAGTATCTGACTTGGAAAATATAAAGATTGATAAAATGAAGGAGAAGGAGTGGCTGCAATGCATGATATATCTTACAAAAACACATGAGCCATAGGACATGAAATGATTTACCATGAAGTGACTAGCAGTAGCAAAGAAGCATTAGTCTGGGTCAAAGAAAGTACTGGTGAGAAATTCTAAGAGATGGAGTAAACAAGGGCCTCTGAAGATCCAGGAAAGGGATGAAAAGAAGAATCAGCTTTAAACTTGAGCCAGAACTGGAAGAAATTAACACTAGACCAGAATCTAGATATTTCCTCATTCCCTCTCTCTTGACCACACCCCATCCCTCAATAGGAAGACCTTTTTAAATGTAATTGAAATTGAAGTTTTTTTTAAAGATTTTTGTTTATTTATTTATTTGACATAGAGAAATCACAAGTAGGCAGAGAGGCAGGCAGAGAGAGAGAGGAGGAAGCAGGCTCCCTGCCAAGCAGAGAGCCCGATGCGGGACTTGATCCCAGGACCCTGAGATCATGACCTGAGCCGAAGGCAGAGGCTTAACCCACTGAGCCACCCAGGCGCCCCTGAAATTGAAGTTTTACCATCACTGTACCTTAGTATTTAAATTACTGACCAAAGAACATTTTAGTACCTGCGTGCAGCAAAGAAGTTGTGGGACTTGACATAAATTTCATTCAGTGGATAAACTAGTTATACCAGGGGCACCTGGGTGGCTCAATGGGTTAAGCCTCTGCCTTCGGCTCAGGTCATGATCTCAGGGTCCTGGGATCGAGCCCCGCATTGGGCTCTCTGCTCAGTGGGAAGCCTGTTCCTCTCTCTCTCTACCTACCTCTCTGCCTACTTGTGATCTCTATGTTAAATAAATAAATAAAATTTATTTTTTTTTGTGGTGAGTTTTTCCACCTTGTCATTTTGTCCAGATAAGAATATATGAAGGAGCAAATGTAATACTAACAGGGTGGCAAAGACCCCAGCAAGATGTGCTTTAACCAAATCAGAAGAGACCCCAAATCGTGGGGGGGGGGAGAGAAAGTGGGTAAAAAGAAGTTCAGAAAAGAGAAAAAAAAATTGAAAAAAAAAGAACACAAATAAAGAAAAAATATATTTAAAAAAGTAAAAATATATATATATGTGTGTTCGACTGGTGACTAGAACAGGGTCACCCACTTAATTTTGGGAGTATTTTGGTCTCTTAGAGGAAACTACCTCCCAAAGTTTTAAAGAATGCAAAACATATATAAGGGTAAACACAATGAAGGGATGGAATATGACTATAAAGATTAAAGAAAAAAACTTTTTTTTTCCAACAAAGGAGTTAATAAGGTAAGTTGGTAGGGAGAATTAAAAAAAAAAAGTGGAGAGAACTTCCTTGGGCTGGAGACTATATCAAGCCCAGTACTAGATTTGGGGTGTATTTTGATCTATTAGAAGTTGTACCCCAAATTTTTAAGAAGAAAAAAAAAACCCTATGTGTATACAAAGAATAAAGTTAGGTACAGTGAAGGATAAAATATGACTATAATAATAAAGGTTCAAAAAAAATTTTTTAAGAAAGTTATTAAGATAAACTAGTTAAAAAACGTTAAAAGAAGAAAGGGTAAAAGTTAAAAAAAAGCAGAAGAGAAAAAAAATTTAAAAATTAATTAACTTTGCAAGACTAAAGATTCATGGGGAGAAAGCCAAGAATTCCATGCTTTGCTTTCTCCTCCTCTGGAATTCTGCTGTTCTTCTTGTTAACTGAACTTGGTCTTGGCTGGATTTCTTGTTGATCTTCTGGGGGAAGGGGCCTGTTGTAGTGATTTTCAAGTGTCTCTGCCCCAGGCAGAATTGCACTGCCCTTACCAGGGGCCGGGCTAAGTAATCCTCTCAGGTTCGTTTTAGGGGGCTTTTGTTCCCTGAACGCTTTCCGTAGAGTTCCGGAGGACGGGAATGAAAATGGCGGCCTCCCAATCTCCGGCTCGGAGGAGCCGAGAGCTCGGGGCCTCAGTCTTCAGTGCACCTTTTAAAAAGTGGTCGATTTTCTGTTTCTAGAATTGTTGCTCTTCTTCTCTTCGATCTCCTGTTGGATTTGTAGGTGTTCAGAATGGTATGGTAGGTTATCTATCTGATCTCCTGCTACCTGATGTCGTCTCAGCCTGCTACTTCTCCGCCATCTTTCCCCGCCACTCCCATAAATAAATAAAATTTAAAAGAAAAACTAGTTATACCAAGTAAATTCCAACTAATAGGGGCAAGAATAAATTTGCTTTCTGATATTACTCTGTAAAAACTACAGAGAAAAGGTGATTTGTAAAGAGGCTATTACTATCTGATAAACCCCACAATGTCATATTCACAATTCATTCAACAAATGCATGATAAGCATTACTTGACTAGTCACTTAACACTCTGAACAGTGAAAGCTAAGAATATAAAGATTTTAAAAAATACTGACTTTAAGAACCTTAAGTATACAAAGGGAGACATGTTACTATATAACTATGTAAGTATTGTAGTCCCTTTGCAACAGTGGTTTTGAGGCATTTGGTTTTATTATTGTCATTCCATGTGTTTAAAGTTTCTCCTCAGTGCACACTATACACCCAGACCCCACCCCTGCTTCTTAGGAGAGCAAGTCTGAGTAGTAGTACAGGGACATTGGTTTATAATTAAGTTCTTCAATATATGGCCAGAAGACCAAGCCAAGAAAGCATGCCTTTGAACACCACAATAATTTGTGAGGAGTTTAGCATTCTGCCAAGACTTGCAAGAACAAAACAAGAATATAAGAGCATAAGACATTGCATTTCAAGCCAGCAACAGCTGGCTTGAAAAATTGTAAAGGAAGCACATTTCATATAAAACAAAACCTATAGCCTCAGCAGATCATCAAGCCAACATCAGTGTTTCTTTATCAATTAAAAATGATGGTTCTGTAAGAGATTATTGTACTGATGAAATGGGTTCTTTCTTGAGTTTTTTTTAACTAGGATTTTTTTTAAAAAGCTCCTAATGTTATTTTAGTTATTTCCCCCACCTTTTATTTTCTAAGAGAGCTTAATCTTGCCAGATAAAAATTGCTTCTCAGAAACACAACCTCTATACCAGATAAGAGAAGGTAGCTCATTTTATATTCTCAGCCACAAAGTGTCTTGGATTTTTTGACATATTTTTACTTTTTTGGGAAAGAGGCCAGATCAAAATTTCTACCATCTAGAACTACCTCATTAATTTGACAGCATTTTGAGAATTTCAATTTATTGTTTTTCTTTTTAATAAAACACAGATTATCAGAAACTATTGCATTATACAAAGAATTCATAGTAACATAGTTATTGAAATAACCAGAAATTCTTCCTGATTGAAAACACTTTTTGTTTTATGACAGTGACTGATAATAAGTCCAATCATAGACCAAGATAATCTGTTTTTGCTGATTTTAATACTCCAGAAAGGGTAATGTACTTTCAAGGAACCTCAAACCTCTGGCTTCAAGGCTCTAAAATTGATTCAGCTCTTTATTGTGCAAAGAAAAAAGATTCTGAAATAATGAAATGTCAGTGTTCAAGGATAAAATGTCAGAAACAGCTCAGTGAAGCATATTATATTGGTGTTCTATAAATGATTGAAATGGTTATATTATTTGCTCTCAACACATTTATTGACAATCTTCTATAAGCAAGGAATTATTTGTAATAGGTACTATGAATAATGCAAGAGGACACAGTCCCAGTTGTTAGAGTCCAGTGAGGGAGACAGACACACACAAATAATTACAATATGCAACACCCAGAGTTTGCATTGCAATAGAAGTGCAATGGAATTGGAAATTGGAGTAGTCCTAGCTGTAGCAGTAACCAGTTGTGTAATACTGCACATAATTCTGAGATTCTCTGTAACATAATTCCTTAACTTGTAAAATGAAGTGTTATATGGGCTGGTCCAGGGGCCTCCAAATATTTTGGATTGCATATATCTATCCATAAAAGTTGTTATATCCTACTTCTAATATTTATAAAAATGTGCATGTTACATATTCCATACTCTAGAAAACAATGGCCAGTGTGAGAGGCTTTTTAAAAATACCAAGATCAGGATCCCCATCAACCTTATTAATAATATCAGGAAATGTGAAAATAGGGCATAAAAATGGATTTTTTAAAAGATTTTATTTATTGTGCTCACTTCGACAGCACATATACTAAGAGGATTTTATTTATTTTTTTGAAAGAGGTCATGAGCAGGGAGGAGGCCTAGAGGAAGAGGGAGAAGCAGATTCCCCACTGAGCAGGGAGTCTGACCCGAGACTTGATCTCAGGACCCTGGATCATGACCTGAGCTGGACGCAGACACTTAACCAACTGAGCTACCCAGGTTCCCAATGGACTTTTTTTTAAAAGTACCACAAGGCTAGAAGAAGAAACAGATGAACAAGAAATGAAATTTGTACTTTCAAATGTATCATAAATGCTATGAAGACATTTGATAGAATTGAAATTAAATGGAGATACTTGCTGAGATAAAGTAGAGCTACTTACTTAGATAAACATAATCAGAGAAGGCTTCTCCAAGAAGGTGACATTTGAAGAATGAGAAAGAGCTCCCTATTAGGAGCTGAGCTGTGTGGATTTGTGGGTGTGTGGGCAGGCGGCATGGCTAAGAATATTTCAAACAGAGAGAAAAGCAGGAAACATACATCTAGAAAAATAAATGAACAGGAGCAAACAGATGAGTTGAGAGAGAGTGGCATGAGTTAAAGCTAGAGAATTAGTTACAGGGTAGTCATATAAGCTTTATAGTGTGGAGCACAGTTTATTCACAGCATAAAAGAAAGCCAGTGAGGGGTTCAACTGGTGAGTCATGTGGTCTGATGTTCATTTACAGAAGTACTCTGTAAACACTTAGCCTGAATACAGGCATAACTTATAACCCACCAGCTATATATTCTTTGGTATATACCTAACAGAAGGGTGTACATGTGATCTCCAAAAGGTGTGTAGGAGACTGTTCATAACAGTATTTACAATAACCAAATCTGGAAACCACTCAAACGTCCACCAACAGTAAAATGGATAAATAAATTGAGGTATATTCATATAATGGTACCCTAAACAACAATGAGATTTAACAATCTACAAGCATCTTCAAAAACATTGGTGAATCTTATAAACTTTATATAGATAAAAGAAGCGGCACAAAATGGTCTATATGGCCAGTAACATTTAATGTACAAAAATAACTCTCCGGCTGAAAAGGGAGCGAGGGGAGAGTGTGCTGTGGCCAGGTCATTTGAAGCCAAGATTGAGAATCAGTAATGTAATACAGTTGATACCCTAAAGAGACCAAGTATCTCTCAAGCCTGTAATTCTAAGTATAAAGTAAAAATGTATTCCTGTATATAGATATGGATAGATACAGATATAGATTTATAGGTATGTATCTACTGCAGCTTTCCAAGTCCTTCTTAGAGTATGCTTTAAGAAAGTTAATAGCTAAGGGTAGAATCATTCTACCCAGAGATTTAAAAATTCTCCATAAGGGTACCTGGTGGTTCAGATGGTTAAGCGTCTGCCTCCAGCTCTGATCATGATCCCAGGGTGCTGGGATCCCAGGATTGGGCTCCCTGCTCCTTGGGGAGCCTGCTTCTCCCTCTGCCTCTGCCTGTTTCTCTGTCTCTCATGAATAAATCTTTAAAAAATAAAAAAATAAAATTCTCCTTTAAAAGGGGGGGTTATTAAAAAAATACTACTTACCTGAATTACCAAGAGAAAATAGAAAAAACAAAAAACCAGAATCATCAGAAAGGGACCCTAGAGGTACCTGCAAAGGAACATTACAAAAAGAGAAAATCACAAAGAAAAATGAATATTCTGGGCCTCTTGGCAAGGTTATCCCTATCATGGACAAGAACTGTTCAAGCTACCTGGACCAACCAAGCAGTCTTTGATTAAAGTGAGTCTTCTGAGTAAGAATCCATCTCTTAGGAGAGGAGCTGGTTGATCATGCAGATAAGAACATTCATCTATTCCTCCCTTTATGTCTGTTTGTTTAGTGGACAGTCTAAATTGATTCTTCAGTCTTTGTAAGCAAGTAAATATTAGACTTTTCCTTAGAAAATGTGCTTTTGTGTGCTTGCAAATTAGGATTCTTAGTTCACAAGATTGGGGGTAAACCCTGGAGTTGGGTAAATTTACCTTGGTGAATATATTGTTTCCTCAATTCTAAATGCCATTCACTGCAAGAATCACACCTGCACCATATTGTTTTGTTTCATGGGGGTGGGATATTCACGGGAGAGAAGAAACACCACCACGCTATTAAATGCCAGCAATTGTAAGATACATCTGAACATCTGCAATATTGAAATATGAAAAAAAAAAAACACAGACATCCTAGAATCAGGACCATTTCTTCCAAGCCTCTTCCTGTCCCTTTGTCTGGTAACCTTCCATTGTTTTGGCTTCCTTTTCACCTGGTGTTGCACACTGATCTCTCTAGCAAGGTCCCTCAATCTTGTAAAAAGATTAGAAGAGACTACTTCCCTCAGCTGACCTTTTCCACTTGAAATGTTTACTCTGGTGCCCACTCCCTCGGAGTCCTTAGCACCGCAGCTGAACACTGCCGCCATCCACTCTGTGGAATACTATTCAGGAACACGGCATGCTGCCCTGTAGAGGAAGTGCAATGTGGGTCATATGCAGTTGGAGGGGAGAAGAAATAATACAAAGACTTGCTAACAAAACCTGAATGTGGATATGGCCTCCTGGGAAGCAAGGGAAGCAGGCAGACTAAGCTAGGAGGAGTCACAAGAAAATAGAACAGCTATTTTTAGCACAAGTGCCTGGCATTTAAAGGAACTGCAAACAAAGCCTTAAGGGGGAAAGATAAAGTACTGTGGCTACAATTGTAAGCCATATTAGACAGGTATGCAGTGAGAGAAGACCTGCTTCCCACATATAACACGCATACTTAGCAGGGTAGTCAACTATTGCCCTATTAAATCAGTTATTTCAAACCACTGCACTGAAATCATAATCCAGTTGTTTAGTGGTTCCTGGATTGCAACTGGGGAAAAAAAAAGTGTTCAATTCCATACTGTCTGTTTCTCAGCCAGAGCCAGTTTTAAATTCTCTCCACAAAGCAGATTGAGCAGAGTCTCAGGAGACTAGATGCTTAAATTGCTTTTCTGAGATTATAAGACCTGTCTGTTTCCTTTTCTGCTGCACCTTAAAAAAAGAAAACAAAACAACACATACCACGTAATCCCTGGAAATTTCATTTAGTCTCATGATATATGTCACTATTACCTTAAAGACATAAAAAATAGTACTTATAACATTTAAAAAATACGAAATCTCTTTGATCCTCTGACTATATAAGAGTTCACACAAATGCAAACCAGATACCAACCTGTTTTTATAGTCGGTTTTACTAACTCGAATGTACACATCCCATCCATACAGATTGTTTATTGTTGTTTCTGTTTGTGATCGTCAGGCTCCAGAAGGCTGGTTAGAAAAACAAGAACAGTATCAGGTGGCATCTGGTATAAATCCAAGAGAAAAAAGAACAGCACCTTGGAAGTCTCTAGATATCAATAATCCCAAGAGAAGATAGAGACAAACTCTTAAAAATCTGTTAACATCTCCATATGCCAAGCACTATGCTAAACACTAGAGAGGGTATGAAATAAAACATGGTCTCTGACCCTGAGGACTTAAGAACCTAATGGATCTAAAGACATAAATACAAATGTCAGGCAATTGATCAATGATTAAATAATTGATAACCAGTATATTCCCGAGATACGTTTCCATAGGTTTGGGAGTGTGCATTTGGGGGGGTGCATTTTTTTAAATGACCCATAGCTAATTATATTGCATAAGCACATTTGGGGACAGTTGGTCCAGGTAATTAAAAACACAAACCAAGTAATTTGGGAGCACCAACAAAGAATAAAACAAGTTAAGCTTCATAGAAGTGATTTATTTGAGCTGGAATTTGAAAGCTTTTAAACAAGCATGGTTGGAGATAACGCAATTCTACAGTGAAGGGAAATCGTATATTATATATTTGTTTGAACCTCTGTCCCTTAAAAGAAAGTGGCAGTACTATACAACAAAACAATAAATAAAACATTATAAAAAGAAAGGACTGGAATTCAAAGAAGAAAGCAAATATGACAGCTATACAAATTCAACATGATTCCTGTGAATGAGCATTGAGTCTGACTTTATGAATCCTGTTTCCGTAAGAGCGGTTTCAACAAAAGCAGCTACCTAGAAGGGAAGAAACACCGAGGGTTCAATATGAGGTTGGAAAATAGGAAAAGGCCATGAAAAATAAGGCTATTCACACTCCTGCACTTCTGCCTTGTACCCCATCTTCTACTAACCAAAACACCTATTCCAGACGTTCCTATTTCCATTTTTTAAAATGGATCCTAAATTCTTTGATACTTCTCTCAATGAGGGGTGAGGTTTATATTTCTTCTCTTTGCATATGGACTCCTTGACCAACAGAATGTAATAGGAGTGATGCAGGGCCAGTTTCCAGAGCCAGGCCTTTGAAACCAGGAGTTTCCATGTCCTGTCTTTCGAGACATTCTTAGAATCCAGCCACCATATTGTAAGATCAGGCCCGTGAAAAGGGCCCATGTAGGTGTTCCAGTTTACATACTTAGCTGAGGTCTCTGCAAAACACCGGTATCAACTACCAGATATGTAAACATATCTTCCAGATGATAACACGTGCTAGACTTTGAGTTACCTTCAGCCTTCATGTATTTCTGGTTGAAGCCCCCAACATCAGGGAATAGAGACAAGGTATCCCCACTGTGTTCTGTCCATAGAGTTTATGAGCATAATAAACCCACTAAATTTTGAGGTGTTTCATTATGCAGTGGTAGATAACTGAAATACTTTTCTGAGTTTCCCAAGTCTCTTGAATCCTCCAACTAACTCCCCTCTCCCCAAACATACATAGATGCACATTTATAGAATTTCTTTTTTTCTCAGGAAATAGCTTTATTTCTTACTTTACATAAAAATAAAACCATCAAATTAGAACCTTCTCAGTCTACTTCTACAAGTATATCACATTACCTTCAATTGTAGCCATACTTCTGTTATAAAAGGAAAGCTCCTTTCTAAGGTAATATGAGAATCCTATGGGAGGATAGAGGGCAGGGATTGAAAGCATAGCCCACTCATAAAACATACTTAATCATGAATTCAACCTTTCTCTCCTAATTGAATCCTTTTCATTCTTATTTAAATATGCTCAACTAATTCTCATTAAAACAAACAATAATCCTGAACCTTACATCTCTTTTCTTCTCCCTAGCCTCTGCCCTATTTGTTCTTCTTTCGCAGAGTCATAGATACTAAACATCCTCCTTTCATTCTCTTTCACCCACTTTTCAGGCCTCTAATCTGGCTTCTGCCCCATTATTTCATTTAAACAATTCTTTTTTTTAAAATATTTATTTATTTGACAGAGATCACAAGTAGGCAGAGAGGTAGGCAGAGAGAGAGGGAAGCAGCGAGCCCAATGTGGGGCTCCATCCCAGGACCCTGAGATCATGACCTGAGCTGAAAGCAGAGGCTTAACCCACTGAGCCACCCAGGTGCTCCCCATTATTTCATTTAAACAATTCTATCATAAGAGACCTCTGCTTCACTAAATCCAGTGACTATTTTGGACCTTGTACTTGATCTCTTCAGCTGCATGCAGCAATGTTGAGCATTCTCTTTGTTTTCTCTTGTTTCAGGCTGCTACAACAGGATATCATACATTGGGTGGCTTAAGCAACAGACATTTCTCAGAGAGTTGGAGGCTGGGAAACCCAAGCCAACCCAGGTGCTGGCAGATTTGGGTCCTGGTACCAAGCTCTCTTCCTGTTTTGCAGATGGTCGTCTTCTCACTGTGTCTTCACATAGAGTGGGAGAGCTCTTTGGTGTCCTTATAAGGCCACTTATCTCATTCATGAGGACTTCACCTTCACATACTGCTCACCTCCCAAAGACCCCACAGCCTAGTAATATGACATTAGGGATTAGGATATCAACGTATGAATTTTGGGGTGACACAAACATTTAGTTCATAACACAGTCTTAAGATATTGTTTTCTCAGGGGCACCTGGGTGGCTCATGGGTTAAGGCCTCTGCCTTCGGCTTAGGATGTGATCTCAGGGTCCTGGGATCGAGCCCCGCACCCGCTGCCGAGCAGGAAGCCTGCTTCCCCTTCTCTCTCTCTGCCTGCCTCTCTGCCTGCTTGTGATCTTTAACTGTCAAATAAATAAATAAAATCTTTAAGAACAACAACAAAAAAGATATTGTTTTCTCCTTATTTTCATTCTATTATTCTGGCCACTCTTTCTAAGTCATATTTTCTAGCTTAGTCTTCTCTAATTAACCATTAAATTTTGGAGTTCTTCTCTTGACCTCTGTCCTTCTCCTATATACTCTTATTCTAGGAAATCTCATCCACATCCTTATTTTAATTACCATATAAAATTACAAATTCACATCTCCAGCCCAGACCTCTACTAGAAGGTATAAACCTATGTATCCAACTGCCTGTTTAACACCTATCTTCCCTCTTAAGCCTGCTCCCCTTCCAACACTCCCTGTCTCAGTGAATAGTACCACCATCTGTTCAATTATCCAAGCTCAGAAACCTAGCAATAATACCCCCTAGTCAATTCTCACCAAATCCTGTGTGTTTTACCTACTAAATATCCTTCATAGCATTTCTTTTTAACTTACCAGTGAACTGGTAAGTTAAAAAGAAACTGCTTCTCTCCAAACACCTGATCCATTCCTCAGAGCCAGAGTGATGATCTTTTTCAAAGTAAATATGTTCAAGTCTGTATAAAGTATCTCAAACAACTTTTGTTACTTTTTCAATATGAAGAGCAAATTTTTTTTCTTTTCTTTTTTTTTTTAAAAGGATATAGCAGGCCATTCCTTTTTTTTAAGATTTTATTTATTTATTTGACAGAGAGAGAAATCACAAGTAGGCAGAGCAGCAGGCAGAGAGAGAGAGGGAAGCAGGCCCCCGCTGAGCAGAGAGCCTGATGCAGGGCTCGATCCCAGGACCCTGAGATCATGACCCAAGCCGAAGGCAGAGGCTTAACCCACTGAGCCACCCAGGCGCCCCTTTTTTTTCTTAACATAGTTTGCAAGCCCTGCATGATCAGTCCTATATTTGCTTCTTAAACCTTACATTTCTTGGCACTGTTGGTGGGAATGCAGAATGGTACAGCCACTAGGAAAAACAGTATGGAAGTTCCTCAGTAATTCCACTGCTAATTATTTACCCAAAGAAAATAGAACACTAATCTGAAAGGATACATGCACCTATGTTATTGCAGCACTATTTACAATAGCCAAAATATTAAAGCAACCTTAGTGTCCCTGGATAGATGAATGGATATATCTCTCATATATGTGTGTGTATATATATGAATCACACACACACACACACACACACACATACACAGGAATATTACTCAACCATAAGGAAGAATGAAATCTTGCCATTTGCAGTAACATGGATGGAGCTAGAGTGTATTATGCTATGAGAAATAAGTCAGTCAGAGAAAGAAAAATACCACATGATTTTACTCATATGTGGAATTTAAGAGATAAGTGAATAAACTAAAAAAGATAAAAAAGCAAACACAAATGTAGGGGACTAGTGGTGGTTAAACGGGAGGTGGATTAGGGGATGGGTGAAATAGGTGAAGGGAATTCAGAGTACACTTATCATGATAAGCACTGAGTAATGTATAGAATTGTTGAATCATTATATTGTACACCTGAAACTAATAATAGTGTATGTTGATTATACTTGAATATGTATTTTTTTAAAACCCTACATTATTTTCTCCCTTCTGCTAAAGCCATCCTGTTGTTCCTTGAAATTTCCATCCCTTCTGCCACAGGACCTTTGTTCAAGTTTATGCTCTCGCAGCTCCTCCTCCAAACCCATATCATTTAGTTGACCCTTACTCAATAGAATATAAACTTTATTAGAGGAGCTTATCCTTTTTACTTGTCATTATAGTCATATTGCCTAGCACAGTGCTTAATATTTAATGGATGCTTAAAATATATCTTTTAAATGTATAAGTACGTATGTTTGAACTTCTGGAAAAACACCTCTATGGCAGTATAGGCCAGGCGGTCTAAAATGCAAGATTGTGCCCAAAAGTGATGTTGGAGTCAGAGAAATAGATTTGGGGATGAACTTCAGAACTGGTGTCTCTGAAGGGAAAATGAACAGATTCTCCAGGGAAGATACGGTATAAGGATAGAGGAGAGAGTTAAGAACTGACCTTTGAGAAATATCTTCATTGAAGGGCTGGACAGAAAGTCCACCATAGAGACTGCTATGTAGTTTTGTCAGAAGACCAAAATAACACAAAAGGAGGAGTGAAAAGTTTCAGAAAGGAAAAGGTGGTCAGGGGAGTCAAACACCATGAAGAAGCACAGAGTATAAGTGCTGACAATGAGATACTAACTCACACCAGTCAGAATAGCTAAAATTAACAAATCAGAAAAAGACAGATGTTGGTGGGGATGCGGAGAAAGGGGAACCCTCCTACGCTGTTGGTGGGAATGCAAGCTGGTGCAGCCACTCTGGAAAACAGCATGGAGGTTCCTCAAAAAATTGAAAATAGAGCTTCTTTTTGACCCAGCAATTCTACTACTGGGTATTTGCCCCTAAAATACTAATGTAGTGATCAAAGGGGGCACCTGCACCCCAATGTTTATAGCAGCAAGTCCACAATAGTCAAACTATGGAAAGAGCCCAGACATCCATTGAGGGATGAGTGGATAAAGAAAATGTGGTATGTATATACAATAGAATACTACTCAGCAGTCAAAAAATGAAATCTTGCCATTTACAATGACGTGGATAGAACTAGAGGATATTATGCTAAGTGAAATAAGTCAAGCAGAGAAAGACGATTATCATATGATCTCAGTCATATGTGGAATTTAAGAAACAAAACAGGGAAACCAGAGAGGGAGACAAACCGTGAGACTCTTAACTACAGGAAGAAAAACTGAGGGTTGCTGGAGCGGAGAGGGATGGGGAGATGGGGTAACAGAGAAATGGACATTGAGGAGGGCACATGATGTAATGAGTACCGGGTATTATATAAAACTGATGAACACGGAACTCTATCTCTGAAACCAGTAACACACTATATGTTAATTAATTGAATTTAAATTAAAAGAAGAAAAAGTGAAAAAAAATAAAGTGGAAAACTGCTTAATTTAAAAAAATATGAGTGCTGAGGTATTGGACTTGGAGATTAGGATATTGTGGTTTTTTGTAGGAGTTTGGGGACTAAGTGAAAAATGCCAGTGAGAGTTCCCATGAGAGCCCTGGACAAGGAACATTGACAAAAATAATTAAATAAGTCTAACTTTCTGTTTAAAGCTATATTCTGTGCTCATCATTTGCTACAAAATTACACTTGACCATTGTTTCCATATCTTCTTCAGCAAAATGCTAATAAGCCAACTTCCTTATGAGTGACACATAGGAAAGGAGAAACATCTTTCCCTCAGTCCTTTTAAGTTTTCTGCCTGGGGTCTTGTAAGTTACACTGACAAAAGACTGGTTAACAAGAGAGAAACAGAAGTTGATTGGCATGGACACCATGCATACACAGGGGAGCACTCTGTATGTATAGCATCTTTTTTTTAAATTTTTTTAATTTTTTTTTCTTTAAGCTTTTTTATTTAAACATATAATGTAACCCCACCACCCTCTCCCAACCCTTCTCCTCACCCCACCCCCCTCAGTTTGTTTTATGACATTAAGAGTCTCTTTTGGTTTGTCTCCCTCCCGATCCCATCTTGTTTCATTTTTTCTTTTCCTACCACCTTAACCCCCACATCTCCATTTCCTCATATCAGGGAGGTCATATGATAGTTGTCTTTCTCCAGTTGACTTATTTCGCTAAGCATAATACTCTCTAGTTCCATCCAAGTCATTGCAAATGGTAAGATTTCATTTCTTTTGATGGTGTATGTATAGCATCTTAACAAAAGAACACATTTTTAGGGGTGCCTGGGTGGCTCTGTGGTTTGAGACCTCTGCCTTTGGCTTGGGTCATGATCCTGTGGTCCTAGGATCGAGTCCCGCGTCGGGCTCTCTGCTCTGCGGGGCTCTGCAGAGCAGAGAGCCTGCTTCCTCTTCTCTCTCCCTGCCTGCCTCTCTGCCTACTTGTGATCTCTGTCAAATAAATAAATAAAATATTAAAAAACAACAACAACACATTTTTAGAGAAGTGAGAAGACAAAGAAAAAGGACTTTGAGTTTTGAGATGGCAAATTATGGACAGGTAAATATATGAGGGAAACTGATGGGAGATAAGGGCTAGCTTTAGCAAAATTTGTTATGTAGATTCCTCTGGTGCCATCTCTGGGCTGAGAAGGGTATAGAGCTCTCTCTATTGATTATCGTCTGTCCTTCCTGATAGTGGTGGTGGGAGGTGGGGGGCGGGGAGCACCTTTACAAATTTGTCCTATTTTTGGCCAAAATAGAGCGCAGAGAGTTTTCCTTGTCTGCTTCTCAGTTGCCTTCAACTGAAAAGAATCATCATGCCAAAGTGTTATGTTTTAGGGTGGCATAATCTGCCGCCCTCAGGGGAATGCGGGGTTGTATTTGTTAGGGTGCAGGCTAAACTATTACAACAGAGACTCCACCGGCTTTCAGAGCAACTAAGTTCACTCTTTTCTCATGTACTAGCTCCAGTGTGAGCCATCCAATTTAGGGAGAATCACTTAGCAACCCGGTTTCCTTCAGTCTTATCTGCTCCATTAGTCCTTAAGCCTTTGTCATCATGGGCACAGCCAGAGCTGAATCAACCTTCAGACTAGATTCCAGCAAATGGGAATGAGAAACCAAACATAGAAGAGACCCTAACCAAAAATGGCTCATGTTCCTTTGGCTAGAATAGTTACATAGTCATTGTTAACTGCAAGGAAGGCCAAGAAATGTACGCTACAAGCCAGCAATGAGCTCAGTCATGCCAATCATCTCCATATTACACTGGAGAAATGGATAATGGATATTGGCAGATAGCTAGCTGGTCGTCTCTGCCAGAGCCCAGCTCTCTGGACATCTACATATTCATGTGCATCTTACCTCCCACAAGTAAAGCACACCCTTTCCTCAGAGGAGAAATTCAGTGTCCCATCCAGTTCCTGCATCCACCTCAAATTTCAGAAACTATGGGCAGGGTTCTTATGGGACCTTTGTAGTTCAGGTACCTATAAACAAAATGATTTTAAAAATCTGTCTAATCTCCCTGCCCCATCCCACTCCCACACTCCATATGCAGATGGAGCAGAAACAAGATAATCATGATAAAATTCCCACTTGGAAAAGAGAAGAATAGGAAACATAGAGATCACTAGTGCATAAGTATGATCAAATCCTGGGTAGAAAATCATAGAACTTTACCCTGTAAGTGAAGTCAGTTGTCTGGTTAGCCGAGTTTTCTCTTTGGATATAACTCCTATGTCCTTTATGTACTCAACTTTGCATTATAGGAGATCCTTTCTTACCCATTACTCCCAGGGTCAAATCTAAAGTAGATGTTAGAAAGTTTGCCCTATTAGGAACTGGTTTGGGGTTGAACAACAAGCTTTTACAGGTGAGGCTTGTCATTTCTTTGACAATCCAATTCCCCCAAAATCTTAGTAGGCTTCTGGTATATTTTTTTATAGTCTGTCCCATATGCTAATATCCATACTCACCATCTTTTCCAGCCATATTTCTTTAAGCTGCTTTATTTTTTATCCTCTGAGCTTAAACTTGACCTCTCCATTTTAGTAAAGATTACCTTGAGGTAATGTCAAACTACAGATTTGGGTAGGAAAGCCACAACCAGAGACCTGGCTCCCTTTGTTGTTGTTGTTGTTGTTTAGATTTTATTTATTTATTTGACAGACAGAGATCACAAGCAGGCAGAGAGGCAGGCAGAGAGAGAGGAGGAAGCAGGCTCCCTGCTGAGCAGAGAGCCCGATGCGATGCAGGGCTCTATTCTAGGACCCTGAGATCATGACCTGAGCTGAAGGCAGAGGCTTTAACACACTGAGCCATTCAGGCGCCCCTGGTTCCCTTTGTTTTGCAGAAAAATTTTGATGGGTCTTTGAGGAAAATTTTCAAAGAGTTCAAGAGTAGTTGGTCTTTAACTTAGGAGCCTCTAAAAATATGGACTCTTTCCATTTACTTACATCTCTGATACAAACTAGCTAAATCTTGGCTGACCTAGACTCTTTATTGAATTTCTTGCTAAAATTTGCCAAGAGAACCCATACTCCTATTCTTTCCAACCACTTTCCTTAGAGCAGATAGAGTATCAGGTGAAAGTTTTAGCAACATTTTGCCATGATATAAACAAATATGTTTCCAGCCTGCTCTATCAGGTTTCTCACTGTTTCACTGTTGTCAAACAATGTATAATTGATTGGCATGAAGGCTAAGTTGCTTTAATAGAGACCCAGAAATACAGTGGGTTGAAGAACATTGAAGATTATTCCCCTGTCCAGTACCAGTTAAGCAGGGCACCCTGCTCTAGATGGCTATAGAAGGACCCAGTTTCCTTCAGTCTTCAGTCTTGTTGGTTCACCTAAGGCTTTGTTATCACCTGTTTGACCAAACCTGACTCACAGGTTTGGGTTCTACAACCTGATGGGAAGGGGAATGAATGAGCCCAGTGCCCTAAGACCCATACCAGCAAGTGTCAAACCTTGCTCCCTTCCTATTCCACTGATAACACCTTAGGCATATTAGAAGGGTTTTCTGTTATATGTGGCTGGATCAAGACTGAACAGATGGGAAAGTCTTATTCACTGTACATTGCTTTTCCCTAAATTGTAGACCAAACCTCTTCTGCTTGCGAGGATTGTCCAGATTGATTCCTGCAGCTGGACTCTCAGAGAAGGAGTTGGCTTTCTCCAAAGCTTCATGTAATCTAGCTAAAGCCCTGGTTGAAGGCAGGCAGTTCTCACCAATCATGTACCTGGACGCCGACCCCTCAACAATGCCAGCAGAGAGCAGGTGTCTTTCTAAAGATAAAAGCCAGTGTGGCAAGTGCTCCTTCTATTTCGTCACCTTATACAGCTATAATTACAAGTCTTGAACACCAGGCCCCCGACCATATCAGAGTAGAAGCTATTACTTTTTTCCAGTCATAAACACTGAACTCTCAGGGCTGGACTCAAGATTCTGCTTCATTATAGTGCTGTTGTATGAGTGCCCTGATCACAACAGGGAGGGGCTGATACTTCCTTAATCATGCGGCATAACAAACCTTAGTCCAAAGGCTGAGGTCCTCTCCCATCTTGTCTTAACTACATCTCTCAGTACTGCCCTAGAATACAGCCCGCAGTGATGGGCATGCATGCCAGCTACTGCTCCTGTCCCCAGTCTACCCAATCCATACTGCTCCACCAGCTGAAGTACATATGCTGCTCAGCTCTTTGTCTCCTATGGAGCTCAGATGTGAACTTGGTCTTTAAAGCAGGAAAGGAAGGCCCAAGATCTTTTCATTATAGCACTTAGAAGAAAAGGTAATTCACAGAAGCTTATGGGACAGGAGACAACTGGGAGGCTGATAAAATATCAAGTACAACTAGATGATTTTGTTTTTTAAAAGCCTAGTGATGGGGCACCTGGATGGCTCAGTGGGTTAAAGCCTCTGATTTGGGTCAGGTCATGATCCCAGGGTCCTGGGGTTGGGCCCCACATTGGGCTCTATGTTCAGCAGGGAGCCTGCTTCTCCCTCTCTCTCTGCCTGCCTCTCTGCCTACTTGTGATCTCTATCAAATAAATAAATAAAACCTTAAAAAAATAAAAGCCTAGTATAAAGGAATTAAGCCCTTTATAATAACAGGACACTACATACAGTAGAGAAAGTTGAAATCTCAACACAGTGATATATCACTATAGTTTTGCTATTTAAAAAAAAAAAAAGCTGTAATCTCTTTCAGATTCTCAGTACTCCCCACAAATAAGCTTTTTGAAATCTGCTAAACTGGGTTTGTAAGGTTCACTTTCTCCAGATATGCTATCACAAGGCTTCTCCTCTTCAGCCCATGCATCATGACACCCCTGTTAGTGACAAGGCAAATCTCAGAATGTCTCTTAGATTGTCTCGGTAACCTAAGGAAAAGCCTGTCATTTGATACGTGAAGAACTGGGATGCAATGCTGGCCCTGTAACTGGCTAGTGCTTTTTTCCCCCTCCCTGCTGTGCAGTTCTTAGTAAATGACAAGTTTTATTATAAATTCTGAGTCCATTTTCTTAAAATCTGCCAAACTAGTGATTACTAATTATGTCTCTTTGCAAAGCTTTCTGGCCAGTTGCAGACATCAGACAGCCATAAATCCCCTTAGCATTGAATTCTATGAGCCACCTGAGCTGCTTATTCCAGACCGTCTGCACAAATTCAGTTCTGGAAATTTTATAAATGAAAGAAGACTAATGTTAGCTTAGAAGATAGGATACAAATATGTAATTGGCAAAGCAGTTATAAAATTTTGTTGTAGAGAATGAATGAGACAGAAATCACATTAGAAGTGTAGAGAATCGGACTAAAATTAGGAGAAATGAAACAGAAGGGGCAGATACATTCATGTTATGTTTGTCTAATTTTTACCCTACACCATTTTTTAAAAGATTTTATTTATTTATTTGACAGAGATCACAACTAGGCAGAGAGGCAGGCAGAGAGAGAGGAAGGGAAGCAGGCTCCATGCTGAGCAGAGGGCCCGATGCAGGACTCGATCCCAGGACCCTGGGACCATGACCTGAGCCGAAGGCAGAGGCTTAACCCACTGAGCCACCCAGGCGCCCTACCCTACACCATTTTTAAAAAGATTTTGAACCAAAGTGAATTTTCTGCAAAGAAATTAAACCTTATAAGCTTTGGTTTAACTAAGGATAATTCATGAGTTATATTAATAGCTATATACCCCATAACAATGATTCACTACAATGTTTTTTTTTTCATCAACAGCCGTAGACTTCTACTACATTTGAAATTCTAGGAAATTAGTGGATTAGTTAGGAGATGCTTTCCAATTAACATTTTATATCTAAATTCCAATAGTCAACTGAATGTTATTAAAATTTAAAAATATAACTGAGAAGCAACTCAGTCTTATGATCTCTAAATTTGCATTATGTTTAAAAGACTAATAATAGTAAGGAAACAAGACTATCTCCTTTGATATGTCTGATTTGCAGTAATATTTTGCAAGCTTTATGAGAGAGGAAACTTCTTGTCCCCCAAGTCTAATGTCCTGACACAAGGCAGACACACTCAGTGAGTACTTGTGGATTTGATGAATAAAGAATGTCTTAAAATATCAGGTCTTATATATTCAGAACTTTCACCATCACTTCAGTCTAAGCCCAGATCTTTCTAATCAAGCAGCAGAAAGACCAAGTTCTTTCCTTTGCGGTTGAGAAATATAAAAGATCTGTTTGCATATTACTCAGTTTTCATCTGTCATGATCACAGGGACCAGATGGCTACCTCCTCTCTAACACTTGCATCCCAAGGAGGACAGCATGACAGAATGTGAAACTGGCAGCATTCAATGTGAGCTCTTCATAATTCTGCAGGGAAGGCTTCCGTTTTGTTTTCTATTTTGTGGAGCATGCGTACTCTAAATATGGCACATCAGATGAACATTTATATAATTGAGAGATTTTTGAAGCAGAGAAAACTCACCAAGGTTCTGAGAACTTTTTAAAGATATTCCCAGAGGGCTATCAGGGCTGACACACAAGTATCCGTTACTACATCCCAGAGCACCCCTATGGCCGCCAAGAAAGGAAGCTTCAGATCCTCCCTTAGTTAAAGACTGGAATACAGAGGTAGGCTGTGTTTTTCCCACTTGACAAACAGTATAACAACTCCCAGCTGCAAAGGGAAATGAGTGAAATGAAGCCAGGCGTTTCCAGTGCATAAAAGCCATCCACCTTTCCCTACTCAGTAACAGTGTATCTCATCCAGGAACAAGGTTTTGGAAGAGGCAGTTCAATCCTTATTACTGGTTAGTCCAGAATCCCCACCTTATTCAAAGGATTGCATCATATTTCAGATCCATTTAATGACTGGAGACAGAATGTGACTTCAGTGTTTCACCATGTCTGTCTACAAAACTCTGATGACTGCCATGGACAGGCCCTGTTTAGTTTCTCTGTGTTTGTGTGTAGGCTAGGAAGAGCCCTCCAGTCTTCAGGTGGTTTGTGTCTCTCTAGCCTGAGGATGTCTATCTTTGGCTCTTTGGGGTTTTTGGTTTTGTTTTCAGTGATGTTAGAAACTGCTAGGATTTGCAGGTAAAACTTAAAAGCAGTTTTACATCTGTCCAGAGTAAGTCATAAAGGACTATGACTTGGTGATTTGGGGTACAGATACCTTGAAGCATATATATATTTGAAGCTCTAAGTATGTTTGCATTTAAGGAAGTTCAGGAGAGAAAGAATT
Organism: Taxidea taxus jeffersonii; assembly: GCA_003697995.1. Taxonomy (NCBI): domain Eukaryota; kingdom Metazoa; phylum Chordata; class Mammalia; order Carnivora; family Mustelidae; genus Taxidea; species Taxidea taxus. The sequence goes on from ML102627.1 coordinate 161,913, forward strand.
TCATAACTTATATAAATTTTTAACAAAGAGCTGATGCTTTCTGTTAGAGTAATAGACAACAGCAAGGTCAAAAAACAGCAAATTAAAAAAAAGAGCTGTAAAATAAACAATGAAGGGTGCTGGAAATGTAGGATGGAACATGGGACATTTATTGACAGTAAAAACAAACTGAATGCAACAATGTAGTCTACTTCTTTAACCCCTGTAGTATAATTGAAATTCCAGCACTAACATATTAAGAACTGTCTATTTTAGTCAGCTTAACTTTTGGGGTTCTTTTCGGTTTTGTTTTCCAGTTATTGTATCTCTTAAACTGTCCATGGGTTTAAGGTGGATAAGTAGATAAGATTTAATGTATAATATATATATATATATTTTAAACAAGTAAAAATAGAGATAAAAGTTGAGTCATATGTAAATGTAAATATATACACATGTGCATATGTATGTGTGTGTATATATGTATTTCATTTTGTTCTTTCTTTGTTACCTAGATAATTTACAGGTCTTCTGCAAAATAAATATCTCTCCTCACCTCGGGCTTAGCTCTGGATAATTTAAAATGCTACTGTGGGATTGAACAGCAGTGAAAATAGACAAAGGATAAAAGTCCTTCAATAAAATAGCCCAGTATCTATCCTCTATTAATCCCACCTTAAATCAGCACAGCTGTCACCTACATGTCCTCAAAGGGAACAAAATCAATATGACTTCATTCATTCATCATTAAGAAAATATATTGTGTTTCTACTATGCCCCAGACATGTATCAGTAACAGCAAACATTTCTATACTGCTTTAAACTTTCTCAGTTTTCCTACATGTAATGCCAGGCAATCATCCTACAATCCTTGTGAAGTAGATATTATTGTTAATCTTTTTTTAAAGATTCATTTTATTTATTTATTGGAGAGAGGGAGAGAATGAGTGGGGGAAGGGGCCAAGGGACTAGAGACAGGCAGACTACTCACTGAGTGCAGAGCCCTCCAGGGGTCTTATGCTCTTGACCCTAAGATCATGACCTGAGATCATGATCTGAGCCAAAATTAAGAGTCGGATGTTTAACTGACTGAGCCACCCAGGTGCCCAGATATTATTGTTAATCTATTTTTAGGGATGAGAAAATTGAATCTCAGACGTGTGTAATAACTGGCCCAGATCACATGGTATTTGAATGGCAGATCCAAGACTCAGGTTCATGGTCATTAATGGAAGAGTCTGTGACTCTTCCATAATACAAAAATGAATGATCCAGGATTCAAACTAAAAATAAATGAAAAAGTTATGAGGAAAACAGGGGGATGTCTTCTTTGAGCATAGTTATGTTCTAGGGATGGTAAATTTTTGCATGCTTCTTTTGCAGTTAGCCTGGTAATTATAGAGAACTCACTTTGGGGTCATCAATTAAAGTGGTTTATTAAGGAAATTGCTCAAAAATTCAATATAATTGGTTTAGTAAATTAAAAGGGAGTAGGTTGGGAGTAGTAATCCCCAAGAAATTATACAACATCTAATGGTGTTTAATTAGCTTTTTAAAAATGTGTTGTTGTGAAGCAGTGATTCCTATAAAATGCTTGAATCGGATTTACTGTAAAAGTTATTTGAAATAAGAAAAATTGACCTTTTCCTTCTACAGCTTTCATGAGCAATATCTGTTGCCAAGAATTTAAAGCTTGCCTGAAAGGGATCACTTTGGTGAAGGGAAAGGGAAAGACAAAGTTTTTCTTCTGTGGGAATTACATGCTAGTAGAAAATAAACAAATGTAAAAAAATAATGTCATGTAAGGGAGTGATAAGTGCTAAGAGGAAGAAAACAAACAGGGAGATAGAATGATACTGGGTGTTATTCAGGATACATTGGTTAGGAAATGTCTTTGAGGGGGTACTGTTCAGTAAAGACCACAAGAAAATAAAAAACAAAGCACTAAAAATATATGAGAAAAGTACATTCTGAGCTGAGGGAAGAGCAAGTATGAGGGCCCTGAAGTGGGAAAGCCCTTAGCATGTTCTAAAAAATAAGAATGCCCATGTGGTGGGAGCAGAGTGTGCAAGGCAAAGAAGATAGAAGTCAAAGGAATACGGGATAGCCTGATCATGGAGAGTTTTTAGTCCATGGAGTAGAATTTCATTTTATTGTAAGTGTATTAATCAAGGTTTTCCAGAGAAGCAATACCAATAGGCGATAGCTATAGATAGATAGATAGATAGATAGATAGATAGATAGATAGATATGGTATAGTTATCATGAGACTACATATTTACGGATAGTAGTCTCCCCCTTTCCAGGGTTTTGCCTTCTGTAGTTCCAGTTACCCGTGATCAGCTACCCTACAAGCAGATTATCCTTTTTCTGACATATTGTCAGAAGGTCAATAGTAGCTTCTTGTCATTCAGCTCACTTCACCTCCTCACACAGGCATTTTATCATCTCACCTCACAAGAATATGGGTGAGTACAGTACATTAAGATATTTTGAGAGCGAGAAACCACATTCACATAACTTTTATTACAGTCCATTATAATTGTTCTGTTTTATTATTACTCTCTTAATAATTATACATAATTTATAAACTAAACTTTATTATAGGTATGTATGTTTAGGAAAAAATATAGCATATATAGGAAGACGGAGAGGGGAGAGACAGTGGAGTATTTGAATGATGTTTATTCTTTTTGATCTCCCATAACTTAAATACTGTGAAATAAAGTTAACAATATTTAAATACTATGATACAAAGCTAATACTTATTATGTTACATGATAAGGGAATAAGGGAAGAAAACAAAGATATTTGTTTAATGTATATATCTGCACGTGCACACACACACACACATTTCTAACAAAACAAAGAGGGAATACTTATGAAAATTATAGTCGTCACTTCTATAGCTGGTCACATGATTGTAGCTGGTATGTATAAATACTTTCTTTTACTACCCATTCCATATTCTCTTTGCCTTCACGTACCTCAGCTGATCATGGTTCTCTACATGGTCGGGTAACCCAGACCTTCCTTCCTGAAGAGTTGGGATCATTAGTGTTCTGCCTGGATTGGGTTGTTGTAGCTTTCCATAGACCTTAATCGCAGGGCATGGTGCCATGGTGATAGTGAGAGATGCCCTAGGGGAGCTCCTGTTTTCTAGACATACTCTTCCTTGCATACTCTATTCTAGTTGTCCCTTTCCCTTTGGTTGTCAGAATAATCACGTTAGCCAATGTAACAACTTCTTTTTTTTTTTTTTTTTTTTTTGCCTGTTGGTTCATAGGCATGAGGAATCCAAAGTGGCCAGGATGCAGTCTTACTTTCCAGTTCAATGGAATTATTGTGTTTCTTGACCTTTGGCACTAAGACCTCTAGTCCAATAGAACATGAGGTCATGGGGGCAAGAAGCAAAAATTGTGCAAGTGGGTCACTAAGAGTGATAGTGAGGGATGCCACTCTCATTCTTCAGTCTTTGATTCTTGGACCCATGAATCGTAGCTATAGAAGAAGCAACAACCATATATTGGATGCTGATTTAGAACAGGAACAGCCTTCAGGAGAACCTTGCCCTGGGCTTATAAGGCAATGCCACCTAGCTGTCAATGTAACTAAGTCTTCAAAAGAACAGTACACCTTTCTGTCAAGCTAGCTGTTTCAGAACAGTGGGGAACACGATAATGTTAGTGAATTCCATGAGCATGGGCCCATTGTCAGACTTCATTTGCTGTGAAATGAGCTTCTGGATCAGCAGCAATGCTGTGTGGGATGCAGTTTGACCAAATGTCTGGGCATCCCATAACCCAGTTGACACATAAAATTAACCATCACAAAAGCTAGCTAATAAGTCATTATAGGTTTCTAAGTAGATCATTACATGACCTGGTTGTATTTCAGTAGGATCAATCTGGGAGTTGTGTAGAGAATGTGAGAAAGAAGTAAGAACAAAAATAAGGAGGTTATTACAGGGGAGAGTTAATGACTTGGACTAGATGGGGAGATAGAATGTATTGTGAAGCTAGAGTTTGCTGGATGTGATGATGGATAGTATGTAAGTCATGAGGAAAGAAAGGAGTTCATTCCAATTTTGGGTTTAATGATGATGGCATTTACTAATATTTGGGAAGGAAAATGGAGTTTGGTGTTGGATATGTAATAATCAAGATTTCCATTAGAAATCAAATAGAGACATAGAATGGACAGTTGGATTTCTGAATTTAGAGATCCAGAGAGATTTGCAAGCTGGGAGGTAAATTTGGAAGTTTTCAGCATTAGGTGTCTTTTAAGCCATAGAACTGTATGATGTTGTCTAGAATAAATAAGTGTGAAAAAGAAAACAAGAGTCTAAGTACTGTGGACACCCCAACATTTAAAGGTGAGAAAGAGGAGGAAGAGGGGTCAGCAATGAAGGCTGAGAAGGAGCAACCAAGGAGGGAAAGAAAGGAGTGCTGGAAGCCAAGTGAATGCTGTTACAAGAGGGAACAAGCAACCAGATCAAATGCTGCTAAATGTCCAAGATGACTGAGAGTGAACATTAGAAGAGGCTCCATGGCATGGTGGCCAGCATCGACAGCAGCTATGGACTGGTGGGCTTGAATGTCTGATAGAAGTGGTTCAGGAGAGACAGATGCTGATGACAGTGTTCCAGTAGAGAGGAGAAAAAAGACAGAGGAAGTTTGAATTGCAGGAATTTAGTGCTTCAGTAGGTGAGAGGATGGGATATGGTGTCACAGTAAAGAAATCTGCTTTAGATAAGAGCAAGGGAATGTCCCCCATCATACATGAAAGGAAAACAGAGAATATATACGCAGTTGCATATATGGCGGATTGATTTGGTAATGGGAAGAAGTAGAGATTTTCTTTTGATTGCCTCTGTGTTCTCAGTTACAATAGAAAGCAAGACCTCAGCAGCAATATCATTTTAGTGAAGGAGTTTGAGGAAAGTGAGAGAGTAAAATGATAAGGGGTATATACAAGACTGACAGGGGGGTGCTGGGGACCACTTGAGGTTTGGCCTCACAAATTTAGTAAGACTCATTCAGTTGTCTTGGCTGGGGACATTAGGGACAGCTGGATGAAATCATGTGAAGAGATTTTCCAGAAAGCACAAGAATGATGTAGGGATATAAGGTGCTTAAAAATATTCAAGGGAGTAATTACAATGGTGAACCATAGGTTCTAAGCTGAATAAGCAAAAGGTGGTAGACTCAATTAATTGGATGTGGAGTCAAAGAATTATTGAAATGGGGAGCTTAAAGGAAATAAGCTATGAATATAAGAGACAGCATTTAAAGAGTGGTATGTTTGGAATTGAGATTTTGGAGATTGTGAAATTATAGGCAGTGACAAAGATATGATCATAAAAGTGGGGGGCTGAGGTGGGATGGAGGGCAAAGTGTTATAAGTGAGGACGTCAAAGAACAGAGAGGTCAAGATGTGGATGTATTATCTATGAAGATAACAGTTATCAGAATAATGACCAGAGTCATGCTGGGGAGAATGACAGTGAACCAGATCTTCAATAAGGGGAAAAGAGTAAACGAGAATGGTAGATAATTGCAGTATAAAGGGATAAAGATCTAGTCCAAGGTCATGTGCTTCAAGAGATCTTGAATATATTAGGAAAGAGGATAAACAATGGTTTGGAAAGAGCAAGAAGTAGCCAGGAACTACCTGCCCCACCTTTACATCTAGTCTGAGCATCAGAAAAGGATCAGCCACCATTTGAGATGTCTCTGAAGAAGCTGGGTCTTCCAGGGACAATCAGGTCTAAGCAGTACTGTCCTACAATACAATGTAAACTACATATGTCATTTAAATTTTCTACTAATCGTTTTTTTAAAGTAAAAAGAATTGGGGCCCCTGGGTGGTTCAGTCAGTTAAGCACCTGACTCCTGATTTTGGCTCAGGTTATGTTCTCAGGGTTATGAGATCAAGCCCCGAGTTGGGCTCTGTGCTCAGTGGAGTGTCTTCTGGAGATTCTCTCTCCCCATCTCTCTACCCCCTTCCTCATGTTCGCTTTCTCCTCTCTCTTTCTCTCTCTCTCTCTCTCAAAAAAAAGAAAAAAAGGTAAAAAGAACTGGATGCACATAATTTTAATATATTTAGCCCAATAATAGTGAAAATATTATCTTGAATAACCATGGAAGCCAGAAGGAAGCGATACATTTTTGACATGCTAAAAGAACTGTCGACACAAATTCCTATTCTTGCCTGAATAGCCTTCAAGATACTTCAAATTCTTTTTTTTTTTTCACAAGATTCTTCAAAATCCAGTATGTATTTCATACTGACAACACAATCTCAGTTTGGATTAACCACATTCAAGTACTCAGTGGCTACATGTGGATAATAGCTACTGTATCAGCTCAAAGTTAGAGCAAGAAGGCGAAAGAGATATGTTCACAGATGAGATTGAAGACAGGAAATCTTGTGATGACAGTCTCTGAGTTTTGGGCCAAGGGAATGGCTAGGGATCAGGAAGGGGTGGGAACATGAGTCCATGAGGAAATGTCCTGAATGATTGTGGGAATGAATCAGAATATAAAGGATGACCTTGAAAACTTGGACTTTTGGAGGTGAGCAAGGCAAGCAGGGTTATAAGTGCTATAGGGATTTGTCCTTGTGGTCTCCTGTGGGGATGTAGATCATCAGTTCTCATTACAATCTCTTTCAGGGGTTGGTCTCTTAGACAATTTATAGTGAAGACAAGGAAAGGTGATGGGTGGAGGGAGTGGATTATCAGAGTCCTTAGATCACTGCGGATCTCCCTTTAGTCCTGCTGTAGGTGGGGTTCAGGCTTGAAGAGGCGTCAGAGCCCTCCACATTCCTGACCTAGGCTTGTTGCCAGCTATGAAGAGTGAAAAATGGGAGGTTAACATGGGAGGTGGTGGGCAGGATTTGTTACTTTGAACCAAACAGTATTTTTCTTGAGAAAAACACTACAGAATAGTGGAATCAGTGCCTCTTAACGAAAGGAAACTGGCAGCGTGGTAAAAAGGAAACTAAATCAACAGAGCAGACAAAAGGAGTGCAGAGAAGGCAGGAAAAGAGAAGAGGGTAGGGCAGGAAGGAGACAGGGTGGGGTAGGAAAGGAAGAGGGAAGTCAGGATGGTTGAGGGACTCACTGTCCCTGCTTTGCTTTCAGAGACCTTAAAAAGATGGGCTCTCTGTGGACTGATGGCCTTTGGCTGGCAGCCCCATTCACAGTGACTATTAGTGCCCAAGTGTTGAACTGTCCCCAAGCGCTCGTCCTTCCCCTGCGGGGTGTGCGTCTCCATGCACACCAACCTAGACTGAGTGACCTTTTCTCATGCTGACGCACATGGCCCTTGGTCTCCCATTTAGGTCTCCCGTGCTTACTCCCCGCCACCCCTGAGTCATGCATATAAATGACTTACATGTCTCTGAAATAAATCCCTCTTCAGTATCTCTTTCCCCACCCATGTTCTTTCAAAGGTGTAGGACTGGATCACAAGCCCCCAGCCCGCACTCAGGCGGGTGCGAAGCTATCTCCTAAATGATGGCTTCCCTGCCTTGTAAATTCATGTTCACAGCAAATAGTAATAATGGTGATATCTCTGAGGGTTTCACTTTACTCCAAACTATTTTCCAAAAGTTTAGAAGTATGGAAGTGCCCAGTAGCTATTCTCGAAGAGAAAGTGAAGCCAATGTCCAGCACCAGTTCTGAAGGGTATAGGCTGAGAGGGTGAGTGCTAGGTCAGCTATGTCTAGTAAAAAAAAAACTCCCCCAGGGCACACATCCCACCAGCAGATCCCCATGGTGTGGGAGAGGTGTCAAAATCCTCAGAGGAAATTTCTCTGTGATTAAAAAGGGCTGCCTCATGCAGTTGCATCTTTGTGTGAAACATTATCTCAATCTTGTTTAAAAAAAAAAGTCTGTGAGAAGATTTCACTAGTCTAATTTTAGAATACCATTTGACACAGTTCAGAGGGAAACTATTGACACTTGCTAAATTAATTCAAATTGGTTTGACTGCAAACAGAAGCACATTCCCCCCGGAAGTCAAACAACCCCATTTCAGGCAAAAAGGGACTTTAGAGTCCTGTCCTGCGCTTTAGCCTCAGGATGTCCACCATCTCCCAACTCAGTATTCCCTCCCAGCACCTCTGTGCCTGTGGGTGCTGGCAGGAAGCATCCCATCCAGAGAGCGGGCTGCCTGGGCTGGGCCTGAATCACCCTGGCCTACCTCTGCCTTCCACTCAAGGAAGCACATGCCCATAGGAATGAAAACATCTCAGCATGCAGACTCTTTCTTCCTCAGAGCCATCATTATCTAGTTTTGAGTGACCTGTTTTATTCCTCTCCCATTTTTCTCCTTGTGGCTCTCTAGATCAAGATGGCCTCAGTGCAATCCTGGTTCCCCCATTTACTGGTTAGGTGTTTTGGACCCCCTGTGCATCCAGTTTCCCGATTATTGCACGGAAATAACACTAGCACTCTCATCACAGGGTTGCTGTGTAGGTTCACATATGTGAAGCACATAAAAGACTGTTTCTCCCTGAAAGAAAATACCTAGGAAATACTAGCTATTTTTATGGAGAAATATTGATTTGTCAACTTGGAGCCCTGGTCTACCAGTCCATTCCTTGCAGCTGCTAGTTGTAAACTTAAGTTTTATTCATCTTCTAGTGTAATGTCCTCTCTAACCCACCTCACTCCACTCCCGCTCAACACACACACAAACATGTCTCACTCCCGTACCTACCACCACCACCAATCCTTGAAGAATCTAAGTGACATCAGAAAATCAAATACTGAAAACCATAACCCCTCCCTTCCATGCACAAGGTTGGTTCCCTTGGACTTAGACTAGCCACTGCTAGTCTACAGGTTGGGTGTTTAGGGAGAGAATGATGTCCCTAAATTTGTCCAAGAGTTATGGTGCTTAGGCTAACTTGGTCGGTCCTTTTTTTTTTTCCTTCAGGAGAATTTAAAACAAAGAGAAACCTGCATAAAGGTCACTTGCAGGCCTAAATTCTAATGGTGGGCTTCCTCTGAGTCTTTACCTGTATATGCTCAGGTTTTGTCCTTTGAACAAAATGGCACGGAATGAAGATGGACATGGTATCTGACTTGAAGTTGAGGTGAAAGCATACTCTGCACTCTTTTTGGAGAGGTTTCAGGTGCGTTCACCTGCTGCACAAAGATGCAAGCAATATGACCTGTGTTTGGGAATATGGGCCTGAGCGGCTCATCTGTCTTCTACTCCCTCTCGAGGCCTCGCTCAAGTGCAGCAGTAGGCAATGCTAGCTTCTAGCAGAGTCCGCTTGGTACATATTTAATTGTCCTTAGGCCTGTTTTCCCTGGAGCCAAACATCTGCTCAAGTCCAAGAACATTTCAAAAGCCAAAGTAAATAAACAGAAGAAACCTTTCTCCATGGCTCACAAGTTGATTTCCCAAGTTTTTCCCAGCTATAAAAAGATATTTCAACTGACAGGAAATACTTTCCCAACTGACACATTATCTCTTGAGGGGAACTTTAACTTCTTTTCTCTCCCTATTTCAAGTCAGCTAGAGAATCATCCCACCTTCCTTTGAAGGCCTCCTAACATGCTTTCTCCTGGGTAATTAGGTGTTCAGTCATGAATGCCATATTATCTGAACCTGATGATCCTCTTAAGTAAGCCAATTTATTGGGAAATCCCTATCTTTACCTCTAATTAGCAGTGATCTTTTAATTGGCTCATAGAATAAGGCCCAGGTATATTTGAAGATCTTTTGCTCTCTTAAGGCTTCTTGTGGTTCAAGAGGCAAAATATTTTTCAATATGAGGTCAAAAGGTCCATTTAACTTAACATATGTATTAGTTTCCTATTTTTGCTCTGACAAATTACTACAGATTTAGTGGCACAGACAACACAAATTTATTCTATTATAGTTTGGGAATCAGAAAGCTAAAATCCATCTCACAGGGGCACATGGGTGGCTCAGTAAATTAAGTGGTTGCCTTTGGCTCAGGTCACGATCCTGGGGTCCTGGGATCAAGCTCTGCATCGGGCTCCCTGCTCAGTGGGGAGTCTGCTTCCTCCTCTCCTTTTGCCCCTTCTGGTGCTCTCTCTGTCTCTCCTTCTCTCTCTCTTTCTGTGTTAAACAGATAAAATCTTTTAAAGATTTTTTTATTTATTTATTTGTCAGACAGAGAGCACAGGAGCCGAGCACAGGCAGAGAGAGTGGCAGGCAGAGGCAGAGGGAGAAGCAGGCTCACTGCTGAGCAAGGAGCCGGATGTGGGACTCGATCCCAGGACACTGGGATCATGACCTGAGCCGAAGGCAGCCGCTTAACCAACCGAGCCACTCAGGCGTCCCAGCAGATAAAATCTTTTAAAAAAATTAAGTTAAATTAAATCCATCTCACATTGACAGGGCTGGTTCCTTCTGGCAAGTCCAGAGAAGAATTTGTTCCTTGCCTCTTCCAGCCTCCAGAGGTTGCCTTGGCATCCTTGGTTCATAGTCACATCACTCCAAAGTCTGCTTCCGTCTTCACATCATCTTTTTCCTTTTTTGACCTTCAGAAGCAGCTCTCTCATCATTATATACCTTTGTGATTACATTTAGAGACCACCCAGATAATCCAGTATAATCTCCCCATCTCAAAATCTTTAATCTTAGTAAATTAGTAAAATCTTTTATCTTAGTAAAGTCCTTTTTGCCATATAATGTAACATTCACAGGTTCTGGGTGTTAGGAAGTAGATATCTCTGGGAGACTAGTATTCAGCCTAATACATATGGCTTTTATTCATTTTGAACAATGTGTACCAGTTTGCACTTCTAAAAAAAAAATCAGTGTCTTATTTTATACATTATAATGTGGGCCAATTGATAAAACCAAATTTTCTGTCTGGCAGCCTGCACAATTTTAATAGCTGTTTTGAAGTTCTGTCCTATAACTATGATTTTCCCACTCCCCTCTAGGACTGCAAGATCTCCTTATAATATTTCATTTCTTGTCATCGTCAATAGTATTAATTCATAGAAAACTAATTGTGTTAATCAGAACTCTTTCAGTTGCCAGTGTGACTCAGCTTAAATTGGCTTGAAATATTAATAAGGGTAATAATTATTATTATTGGCACACAAAATTGACAAGTCCCAGAGTATGGATGGGCCCAGACAGAGAGGGAAGCAAGTAATCAGGAACATCTTCGGAATTTACTTGCTCCATCTCTTTGATTAGCTTCTGGGCTGGTTTTTTCTCAGGCAAGGCTAATGCTTCTAAGTATTTAAGTACTTTTTTAAAAAGGCTACCAGAGGTGCCAGGTTTCCAGTCAATCAATTTAGCAACGTAGGTTGAAGACTCTGTGTCTTTCCCAAAAGTTCTAGCAAAAGTCCCAGTAAGGGATTTGACTCAGCTGAGGTCACGACAAGCACTTCCCTCCCCCAATTCCTCTCACTGATTTGACATGCTGTTCTGATTGGCCAGGCTGGAGTCATATACTCTTCTTGAAACCCAGGGTGTAAGCATATGATCTAGACCACATAATAGAGAGGGATGGACTCCATTACTCAAATAAAGGTACAATTAATAGAGGAAGGGGAAATGGATAATGGTCAAACAAAATTAACATGTCCACTACACCTGTGTTGAACCCAAAGTGGCACCTTTCCCATGGAACATCTAATAGTATACTCAGACAGTCTCTGAAGGCAAAATTACCATTGTTTTCTTAAAGCCAGATCCTTACTTTTTGTCCTTGAGCACTACAGTGTTAATTAGTTGTTTGTGGAGTCTCAGATAACACTGGAGCCAGGGGAGAAATTATCTTTTCTCATGCCTAAGGCTGAATCATGAAAGGACTATTTTCTTTCTAAAATGACCAAATACTCCAGGATTGTAAAACCACATCACAAAAATCTGAACCCATACTCAGATCTGTTAACCCTGGGGAAATTTAAAAGAAAATAAGTAATTCAATTGTCTGAAAGGTTAAATGACAGCAATGAAAACATGATATTTAGGGCACTATACTCTCATTTCCAGTAAGACACAGAATAAGGTAACAGAATCAAAAGTTCTTAATTTTGAAACTCTCCTAACCAAATGAAGTAAAAAGGGACCAATAAAGCTCTCAATTTCATGGTTTTTAAAGGCTTTTAAAGTTTATTTTAACAAACTAGTCCTTGGATTCTTGAAGTTAGGAATTTATTTCTAGATAGTATATTCTCTGTCCATCCAAGAGTGGATATATAGTCTCAGTCTGATTTTCATTTTTCTCTTATTTAGAAAAAATGAACTAAAAAAATAGGAAACAAAGATTACACAGATAAAGGAACCTGCAGAATCAGTTATGCATTTTTCATATTGCTATCAGTTATTCCTATTATAAAATTATAATCCTAATATTTCTCAGTTTCTTTGCTAAATGATTTTAACATGTAGTATAATCAGACAAGTATATGCTGAATCAAGAAGTCAACCTGCAGGGGGCGCTGCTTACATGCTTTTTCCCATTTTGAGTGCCAGGATTGTTACTGCAGGTTTCAGTAGGGATCACACTGCCCAGTGAGACTAACTGTGGGAATAAAAAAAAGGGGTCATTTAGATCAAGACATTATGTAAACAAATGAAAAGTTAACAGAAGTACTAAACTTGCATTACAAAATGAAAATTATATACATTTCTGTAATTAACCACATAAGGATGAACAATAAATAAACAACTCTTGAGATTTTGAAATGCCAGCTCTTCCTAGGAACTGGTAAACTCATAACACAGTTTAAAGTGTCTTACTCTTGGGACGCCTGGGTGGCTCAGTTGGTTAAGCAGCTGCCTTCGGCTCAGGTCATGATCCCAGCGTCCTGGAATCGAGTCCCACATCGGGCTCCTTGCTCGGCAGGGAGCCTGCTTCTCCCTCTGCCTCTGCCTGCCTCTCTGTCTGCCTGTGCTCGCTCTCTCTCTCTATAACAAATAAATAAAATCTCTAAAGAAAAAAAAAAATAAAGTGTTTTACTCTTTTCTGAGTAAATATCTTCTTTCTTGTTTTTGAGTTCTTCTGGTTGTTTCTAATTTTAGAAACAAGTTTAGTTTACAGTTATATGAAGACAGAATTTTAAATGCAAAAGTCTTTATTTTTATCATCTCAGTTATTCTGAAAAGTTTATTCCTTTAAAACATTCTGTGCAATCCCTTCAACTACCTGTCTGCCTCTGGGAATACTCCTTCTCTATCAAAGCATATGAACCCTAATAAAACAAGAGACTTTGTAGCCAGGTTTCTGCTCAGAGTTGCATTCATAGACATCCCACCCAAGAAGCAAGGTAAGTTTTAACAGAGACTATAATCTTTTCTTGCATATTACTAAATAATATTGAAAGACATCTCATTTTAAATTCACAAAAACCCTTCTCAAATGTCTCTTTCTACTCTTCATTTCTCTCCCTCCTTCTAACTACTCACAATCCCCTGATATGTTCAACCTAAAGCTCTCATTTGAGTTCCTGGCTATGTCTTCTGAACCTCTCTAGTTCTTTTCTCTCCACAGCTTCTGTATTGTATGTGGAGATTTAGTCTGTCTGAGTATGTTGTTACCCTTTCTTCCTGCTACTCAGCAGTGCAGTTCTACTGACAGCAACACTAAAGAGTAGGAAACTCATCCAAGTTGGAGCCATCCAAACATGGCAAGGGATAAGAGATTCTTTGCAGAGGAAAACCAAAATCTTCTGAAGCCAGAGATACACAAATGGGGGAAAGAGGCAAGGAATATTACACAGTACTGAAGCTTGTCCCTTTTGTTTCTACAACTTTCAGCACTTGTGGTTCAGCACTCTTTGGCTGTTTACATCTTGTTCAAGTGTGTGTGACTCACATCAGGATAAGGAAAGGCTATCCGGATATTTTAGAGTTGTCTGCTTTTTATAAAGAAAAATAACTTCCAAACTCAGTCTGAACAAAAAACCTTTCCATATTGCTCAGAAATCATGGATGCCAAGGCAATTTCAAGGCAATTATATGACCTTTCTGGACACAGCAATCCAAATGTTTACTGTTTAATCATTTACAGAGTAATGGTTAAGACCACAGGCTCTGGAGCTGGCCTGGGTGGGCCAGGTATTTTAGCTCTACAACTTTCTAACTACAACTGCAGCAAGTGGCTAACCTCCTATTCCCGTTTCTTCACCTAAAACAATGGTGAGGAAATCTACCTTATAGGGTCATGACAGATCATGTTGTCACTAAAGGTGACATGCCTTGAACAGTGTCTAGCACACAGAAAAGGCTTGATACATATCAGTTATTGCCATCTGTGTCCACTCTCACATAGGTTACATAGATGCATGGATCTGGGACAAGGATAATGTCTGCTAAAGTAATTTTAGTGTATTCATGGCATAGAAAAATTTCTATAAGCTCTGAAACACATAATGTTGTACATTCTGGTTTCACAAAAAGTGTTATTTAGACTGTAAAATGACAGTAACTCTGAGTCTCCTGTAAATAAGTAAAAGACTGCCTTTCCTGAAAGAAAGGCTAATGTGCACAGAGCTTATGTCCAACGTGAGCATTTTAATTTAATTTACCTTTTGACAGACATATAGTTGGCCAGTGGTCTGGTATTCCTAAATCTGTAACTGTTACAAGCTTAATAATGAGTCTTGGGGCTTGTTACTAATTATGGGTAGATGAAAGAGGTATGTTTTTGAAATGGCTACTTTTTGAGAGACACTTTTTGAAGTTATTTAACATTTTAAATAATTTTAAATAAGCTTTCTTTTTAATATTTGATCCAGCTCTGAAAGCATATGTGTTTCCTTCTCTTTGTTGAGGTGAGGACTTGCCGCCATCCTTGTTAGTATAGTGGTGAGTATCCCCACCTGTCAAAGTGAAGACTTTCATGTCTCTTACTATTATTCTGAGAGTTTTTATCATAAATAGGTTAACACCTAGGTTAACAAAACTTAACATTTTGTCAAATGCTTTTCTGCATTTATTAAAATGATCATGCAATTTTGTTATTGTTTTCTGTTAATATGGTAAAGTTTGATTTTTAATTTAGGATATGGTCTATATTGGTATAGGTTCCATAGGTATTTTAAATAATGTGTATTCTGTTGTTGGATGGGCTGCTCTATAAATGTTGATTACCTCCTGTTGGTTTAGGTTGCTCAGTGCTTTTATACTGTTGTTGAATTTCAACCTACTTGTTCCATCAGTTGTTGAGAGAGGAGTGTTGTAATCTCCAACTATCATTCTGGATTTGTCAGTTTTTTCTTTCAGTTCTACCAGTTTTTCCTTCATGTATGTTAGAGGTCTGTTGTATGGTATATACTCATTCAGGGTTGCTTTGAGTAAAAAACAGTATAAGTAAAAGACTGTTCTTGATGGACCGATCATTTTATCATTATGTAATATCTTTCTCTGTCTGACCATTCTTGTTTTTTTTGCTCTGAAGTCTGTTTACCCAATATTAATATAGCTACTGCTGCTTTCTTTTGATTAATATTTACATGATATAATTTATCTTTCTCCTTTCAATTTGCCTGCATTGTTATGTTTAAAGTGAGTTTCTTATAGACAACATATAGGCGGGGTTATAGATTTTTAAATAAAATATAATCATACATTTTTAATGCATATTGCCAATCTTTGTTTCAATTGGTGTATTTAGGCCATTTATATTTAATGTAATTACTGGAGTGTTAGAGTTTAAGTCTTCCATTTTATTTTCTGTTCTGTTTTTCTCATCTCTGTTTTCTTTTTCCTGCCTACCTGCTGGTTACTTAAACATATCTTAGTATTCTATTTTGATTTATCTGTAGCATTTTTGAATGTATGTTTTTATATAGTTTTTTACTAATTTAGGTGGTACATAATATATACATAACTTCTTGCTGTCTCCTGGTGTCAACGTTTTGCCCATTTTACCAGTTTGAGAGAAGTATGAAGACTTTATCTCTCATTATGACCTTTCCTCTCTCCCATTTGTAACAATTGGCTTAAATATTTCTCCTACATATGTCAAAAACTGTATTTAGCAGTATTATAATTTTTGCTTCAAGTCAAACTTAAGTTAGGAAATCCAGGAAGGGAAAGAAAATGTTCTGCATGTACAATATACTTACTCTTTCCATCATTCCTTCTTCCTTTCAAATGTGACAAATTTTCTTCTTCCACTATATGTTATTCAAATTATATTTTCTTTGTAATTAAGATGTCATTTCTTTTTTCCTTTTTCAAGGTTGCTTTGGCTTTCTGCGGTCTTCTGAGGTTCTATACAAATTTTAGCATTGTTTATTCTAGTGCTGTGAAAAATGCTGTTTTTATTTTTATATGGATTGCATTAAATGTGTAGATTGCTTTAAGTAGTGTAGACATTTTAACAGTATTTGTTCTTCCAATCCATGAGCATCCATTTCTTTGTGTCATCTTGAATTTCTTTAATCAGTGTCTTATAGTTTTCAGAGTACAGGTCTTTCACCTCTTTGGTTAGGTTTATTCCTAGGTATCTTATTGTTTTGGGTGCAATTATAAATGGGATTGTTTTCTTAATTTCTTTTTCTGCTGCTTCATTATTGGTATATAGAAATACAACAGATTTGGGGTGCCTGGGTGGCTCAGTCGGTTAAATGTCTGCCTTCAGCTCAGGTCATGATCTCAGGGTCTTGGGATCAAGCCCCGCATCAGGCTCCCTGCTCAGTGGAGAGTCTACTTCACCCTTCTCCCTCTGTGCTCCCTCTCTCTCTCTCTGAAACAAACAAATAAATCTTAAAAAAAAAAAAAAAAAGAAATGCAACAGATCTCTCTTTTTTTTTTTAATGCAACATGTTTCTGTAGATTAATTTTGTATCGGGCCACTTTACTGAATTCATTCATTAGTTCTACCAGTTTCTTGGCAGAATCTTTCAGGTTTTCTATCTCATGTCTTCTGCAAGCAATCAAAGTTTTACATATTCCTTACTGATGGAGATGTCTTTTATCTCTTTTTCCTATGAGAATGGACTTCCAGTACTATGTTGAATAAAAGTGGTGATAGTGGACATCCTTGTCTTGTTCCTGACCTTAGGGGAAAAATCTCAATTTTTACCCATTAAGGATTGTGTTATCTGTGGGTTTTTCATATATGGCCTTTATTATGTTGAGGTATGTTCTCTCTAAACCTACTTTGTTGAGGGTTTTTATTATGAGAAGATGTTGTTCTTTATCATGCTTTCTCTGCATCTATTGAAATGATCATATGGTTCTTATCCTCTTACTGATGTGATACATCAACTTGATTAATTTGTGAATATTGAATCATTCTTGCAACCCAGTAATAAATCCCACTTGATGATGGTGAATGATTTTTTTAATGTATAGGATTTGATTTGCCAGTATTTTGATGAGGATTTTTGCTTGTATGTCCATCATAGATAATGGCCTGGTTCTCTTTTTTTTGTGGTATCTATCTGGTTTTGGTATAGGGTAAGGCTGGTCTCATAGGATAGACTTGGAAGTTTTCCTTCCTCTTTTATTTTTTTGGAATAGCTTGAGAAGAATAGGTATTAACTCTTTGTTAAATGTTTGGCAGAATTTACCTGTGAACCCATCTGGTCCTGGACTTTTGTTTTTTTGGGGAGTGTTTTTTTTTTTTCTTTTTTTAATTATTACTGTCAATTTCTTTGCTGGTAATCGGTCTGCCAGATTTCCTAATTCTCCCTGTTTCAGTTTTGACAAGGTATATGTTTCTAGGAACTTACCCATTCCTTCTAGGTTATCCACTTTGGTGACATATATTTTTTCATAATATTCTCTTAAAATTATTTGTATTTCTGTGGTGTTGGTTGTTATTTCTCCTCTCTCATTTGTGATTTTATTTATTTGAGTATTTTTTACTTATTTTATTTTACTTATTTGAGTCCTTCATCCTTTTTTTCTTGGTAAATCTGGCTAGAGTTTTACCGATTTTATTGATTTTTCAAAGAGCCAGCTCTGGCTTTTCTTGATCTGTTCTACTGTTTTTTAGTTTCTATATCATTTATTTCTGTTCTATTATTTATTATTTCCTTCCTTCTGTTGGGTTTTGTTCTGTTTCTAGCTTCCTTAGGTGTAAGGTTAGATTGTTTATTTGAGATTTTTCTTGCTTCTTGAGGTAGCCTTAAATTTTCCTTAGAACTGCTTTTGTTGCATCCCAAAGGTTTTGAACCATTATGTTTTCATTTTCATTTTGGTGTTTCCACATACATCTTTATTTCTTTTATTTTCTCGTTGTCCCATTGATTGTTTAGTAGCATATTTAACCTCCATGTATTTGCCGTCTTTCCAGATTTTTTTCTTGTGATTGACTTCTAGTTTCATAGCGTTGTGGTCAGAAAAGATGTATTACCGGTATGACTTTGATCTTTTTGAATTTGTTGAGGCTTGTCTTGTGGCCTGATACGTGACCAATTCTGGGGAGTGTTCCACGTGCACCTCATGAGAATGTCTATTGTGCTGTTTTAGGATGGAATGTTCTGAATATGTCTGTTAAATCCATCTGGTCCAGTGTGTCACTCAAAGCCATTGTTTCCTTGTTGATTTTCTGCTTAGATGATCTGTCCATTGATATAAATGGGGTTTATACTCCCTTCCTATTATTGTATTATTATTGATTAATTCCTTTTATCTGTTATTTTTAAAAGATTTATTTATTTATTTTGAGACAGCATGAGTGGAAGGGGAAGAGGGAGAAGGAGAGAGAATCCCAAGCAGATTCTGCACTGAGCATGGAGTATGACCCAGGGCTTGCTCTCAGAACTCTGAGATCATGACCTGAGCTGAAACCAAGAGTTGGATACTTAATTGACTGTACCACCCAGGCACCCCTCCTTTATGTTTGTTATTTTTTTTAAGATTTTATTTATTTGAGAGAGAGATAGCAACAGAGATAACGAGAGAGAGTACAAGCAGGGAGGAGAGGGAGAAGCAGGCTTTCCACTGAGCAGGGAGCCTGATGTGGCACTTGATCCCAGGACCCTGGGATCATGACCTGAGCCAAGGCAAAATGCTTAACCAACTGAGTTACCCAGGTGTCCCCTATATGTTTGTTATTAATAGCTTTATGTATTTGGGTGCTCCCATGATGGATGCATAAATATTTATAGTTGTTTTATCTTCTTGTTGGATTGTTCACCTCATTATTATATAGTATTTTTTTTTAAGATTTTACTTATTTATTTGAGAGAGAGAGGGCATGAGAGAGCGGAGGGTCAGAGGCAGGAGCAGACTTCCCACCAAACAGGGAACCCCATGCAGGACTTAGTCCTAGGACTCCAGGATCATGACCCGAGTGGAAGGCGGTCACTTAACCAACTGAGCCACCCAAGCACCCATATAGTATCTTTTTTTGTCTCATGTTACAGTCTTTGTTTTAAAGTCTATTTTGTATAATTTAAGCATTGCTACTCTGGCTTTCTTTTAACATCCATTTGTATGATAAATATTTCTCCATCTCACTTTTGATCTCCAAGCAACTTTAAGTCTAAAATCAGTCTCTTGTAAGCAGCATATAGCCAGGTCTTGTTTTTTATCCATTCTGTCACTATATGTCATTTGATTGGAGCATTTAGTCCATTTACATTCAAACTAATTATTGATAGATATGTATTTATCACCTTTTTATTACCTGATTTTTAGTTATTCCTGAAGATTTTCGCTGGTCCTTTCTCTTTTTTAAAGATTTTTGGATATTTATTTATTTGAGAGGGAATAAGACAGAACATGAGACGGGGAAGGGTCAGAGGCAGAAGCAGATTCCCCACTGAGCAGGTATCCCCATATGAGACTTGATCCTGGGACTCCAGGATGATGACCTGAGCTGAAAGCAGTCACTTAACTAAGTGAGCCTCCAAGTGCAACTCTGATCTTTTCTTGTCTGACTTTCTTTTATGGTAGCCTTATGGTGTTTCCAACGTATGTAACTGTCTTCTTTTATCTGGCTGCTTTTAAATTTATTTTTACTATATTTTGCCACTTTTAAAAAAGATTATATTTATCTGAGAGAGAGAGAGAGAGAAAGAAAGTGGGAGAGTTCACAGAGGAAAAGGGAGAGGGAGAAGTAGACTCGTGGATGAGTGGAGAGCCCAATGTAGGGCTAAATCCCAGGACCCTGAGATCATAACTCAAGCCAAAGTCAGACACTTAACCAATTAAGCCACCCAGGTGCCCCTATTTTGTCATTTTAATTATAATATGAATTTATGTGGATCTGATTTATTAATTTTGTTGGGGGTTCTCTCTGTCTCCTGGATACCTCTTTCCTTCCCCAGATTAGGGAAGCTATTATCTCTTCAAACAAATTTTCTACCCGCCTTTTCTCTCTCTTCTTCTGAGACTCTTATAGTGCAAATGTTATTATATTTGATGGAGTCACAGAGTTTCCTAAGTCTATTCTTATTTTGCGTAATTCCTTCTTCTCTCTTTTGTTCATCTTGGTTACTTTCCATTACTCTGTCTTCTAGGTCATTAATTCATTCCTCTGCTTTTCTGCTTTTTCCAGCCTGCTGTTCATTGCATTGAGAGTACTTCTAATCTTGTTTATTGCACTCTTCATCTCTGATTCTTTTCTATCACTGTGTTAAGGGTTTCACTGATGTCTTCTACTCTTAAGTCCAGTGAGTATCCTTATGATTAATGTTTTAAATACTCCATCAGGCATGTTGCCTTATATCTGTTTTACTTAGGTCTCTGGCTGTGGCCTTTTCCTATTCTTTCATCTGGTACAAATTTCTGCCTTCTCATTTTATCTAAGTCTCTATGCCTGTTTCTCTTTGTTAGGAAAGTCAGCTACATCTCCTGTTTTTAAGGGTAATGGCCTTATGAAATAGTGGTCCTGTGGTTTCCTGCTGTATAGGATCCCCTGTTGCCAAGGGCCTGGCTCTTCTGGGAGTGTCTCCAGGGTGTACTACATGTCCTCTGCAGTTTTGTCTGGCTGTTTTAGCCTTCAAGCCAATTATCTGCAGAACTTCTCTTTATCCTTTTATGGGCAATGTTTGGTCCCTGGCCTGAATGTGGCGTGTATTAGGTAGGTGTGCTCTGGTCTCCTTGTGAAATGAGACCTGTCACCACTATTGCTGGAACATAGGCTTCACAAAACTTCCATGGCAGAAGACACAGTGTTGGCAGGGGTTTGGACTGGTCTTCTGGGGAAGGGGTTTCACTGCACTGGAACTAAGGCAAACATGACTTGGAAGTATGGTTCCCTTGAAGTACTAGGGACTTGGTGTAAGCTGGTTATATGGCAAGTGGTGATGCTGAGCTTATGGTGAGGGCCAGGAGAGGGAAATGGCACCTGCTGGTTCCTTTGTTCCTGGAGGGGTCTCTCCATGAATGCTACCTTTCTGGAATGAACAAATAACCTCTGCACTGTGTACCCCAAACACTCTTTAGATTGCTATTCCCATTGTATGTTTTTGGCCTGTTTGTCCTAACTTTTCTCCAAGAGCAACCCCAAATGCCTCTGGGCTCTCCTTGAGCCAAGCCTGCTGACCTTTAGAACTCCAGGCTTTAAGCACCACTGGTTGTAAGAACTCATGAAATTTGGCTCCTCTCACATTCCAAGTCACTTGCAATAGGGATTCCCTATAGCAAGCTCCAAGACCACATCTCCCTCCCCATCACAATGGCCATGATCCATTTCTCTCCCAAACTTCATCTCTGCCCTTCCTACCTTCTTTGAACAGCCTCCTCTCTACCTTTAGTTATGGAGTCTGCCTGTCTTCAAGTCAATTTCTGGGGTATTTAGAATGATTTGACTGTTACCTAGTTGTATTCGTGGGACCAGGTGAGCTTAGGGTCCTCCTACTCTGCCACCACCTCCCTTCTTCCCAGATTGGGTAATTTCTATTGTTCTATCTTCAAATACACTGTTTCTTTCCTCTATCTCCTCTATTCTGCTGTTGAGCTTATCTACTGAGTCTTTTTTTTTGCTGTTATTATGCTTTTCAGTTCTGACCTTTGCATTTCTCTTTTTATATTTTCTATTTCTTCATTGATACTTTCTACTTCTTAATTGTTTCAAGCACATTTGTAATGTTTGTGAATCACTTTAATGATGAATTCTTTAAGACCTTTATTGGATGATTCTAGTATTGTTGTCATCTTAATATTATATCTGTATTTTTGTTTGTTTAGTTTTAGTCTTTTTTTGTTTAGTTTGAGATCTCCCTGGTTCTTGGTATGGATGATTTTCTGTCAAAAGCTAGACATTATGTAATGAGATTTTGGGTCTTATTTAAATCTTGTTTTAGCTAGTTTCTTCTAGGAAAGGAAAGCAGAAGTGGGAGGTATACTGCGGTACTGCCTCATTACTGCCTCATGGTATAGAATTTCAGGTTCCCACTTGGCCTTCATTGACATCTGGGGGGAGGAGCTAATCATTACTGTGAGATGGGAGTGGGAGTTCCTGCTTCACATTCAGCTACCTTTGGGCTGGGAGGGGTCCAGGGGTTTGTTATTTCTGTGCTCATGGCATTGACTGACATTATGGGGGTGGATTGGCCTCATTATTGCTGGGTGGAGTTAAAGTCCTGACTCTTCAGTATGCCTCCTCTGAAACCCAGCAAGGAGGGGCAAAGGCACTTCATTATCGCTCATTGCTTCTGCATAGGTATGAAAAATCTATATGGTATTGAGTGATACTGCCTGGGAGGGATGAAAATTCTAGCTCTCTGGTCAGCTTTCTTTGTTACTGGCCCAGTAGAAGTTTTAAGGGGAAATTGGTGCCACTGCTATTACAGTCTGAGAACAGTAGACTTTCCATCTCAACCTTTGCATGCATGGGTGGGATGAGGCTCCAGTTTTTTTTCTGTGCTGTTTCACTGGAGCAAAACAGTTATTATCTAACAGTTTTCTGTCTTGCTAGTTGCCCATTTCTTAGTTCTTTTACTAGGGAGCTGGCTTGTTTCGTTTGCTTCCCATTCACTGACATTTCTGGGTTGCCAACTTTGAGCTCCAAGTCTGAGATACATGAGGCAAAAACGAAACCCAGTGAACACCTCACCTCTGGTCCTGAGGTCTCTAGCCAGTCTGTCTTCTCCTCTCCACCTTTTAGAGTCATCTTACGTTTGTTTTCTATATAATGTCAGAGATTTTAGTTGTACTTTAGCGTAAGGAATAGGGAATGTACATTTATTCCATCTTCCCATATATAGATTTTTTTTTTTAAGATTTTATTTATTTTTTGACAGACAGAGATCACAAGTAGGCAGAGAGGCAGGCAGAAAGAGGGGGAAGCAGGCTCCCTGCTGAGCAGAGAGCCGGATGTGGGGCTCAATCCCAGGACCCTGGGATCATGACCTGAGCTGAAGGCAGAGGCTTTAACCCACTGAGCCACCCAGGCGCCCCTATAGATATTTTTTTAAAGATTTTATTTATTTATTTGACAGAGATCACAAGTAGGCAGAAAGGCAGGCAGAGAGAGAGAGGAGGAAGCAGGCTCCCTGCTGAGCAGAGAGCCTGATGCAGGGCTCGACTCCAGGACCCTGAGATCATGACCCAAGCCAAAGGCAGAGGCTTTAACCCACTGAGCCACCCAGGCACCCCCATCTATAGATTTTTTTTAAATGAAACTGCAGTAAGCTACTATAAACACTAGAGGTCTCTAACATACCTTTTTCTTCCTTTTTTTTTTAAAGGAAGGCTAATTTTCAGCATTCTTAAATATAAATGAGGGATTAAATTGCTGTTTTACTTAATTTTCAATTCCTAAATATCCAAATTTCTTAAATTTCATTTTAAAAAAAGTCAGCTTTATCTAATTATTTTCTTAAGATTACATTATTCAATGGGAGGAGCTGCAGGTATGAGTAAACTGTGGCACTATTATTATTTGTCCACATTAATCAGTTTACTTTTTTTTATTTAAAATTTTTTTTAAGATTTTATTTATTTATTAGTTAGAGTGAGCGAGCACAGGCAGACAGGCAGGCAGAGGCAGAGGGAGAAGCAGGCTCCCTGCCAAGCAAGGAGCCAGATGAGGGACTCGATCCCAGGACTCTGGGATCATGACCTGAGCTGAAGGCAGCCACTTAACCAACTGAGCCACCCAGGCATCCCTAATCAGTTTACTTTTGACATGTTATATCCAGTAAAGCCAGGGAACACATCAACTGCAATTTAAAACTAAAAAGTAAAACTTAAGAAGTCAGGATTTTGAAAATAGTCTTATTATTCATATATCTTTAATGAAAAGCATTTATTGAAAATCAGAAGTTGTTCCCACATCCTGAAGAAAAGCAATTTACAATAAAAAATCTTTCCATTTTAGCCAATCTGGTAGCTGGAGTGGGACAGGGAGTGTTACAACACTTGAATTTCTAAATGTCTGTTTACCAAATGTAAACCAAAGAGAGAGAGAGTTAAATACTACATCTGGAAAAATGGAAAATTCTTGAGGCTATTTTCTAGTTGATTGTTAGTTTTATTGGCCCTGTTCTTTGCTCTTAACCTCTCACCTACATTCTCTCATCTTTCAGAACAGAATGATTAGTCTTTCCAAGTGTTACAGCAGAAATTCAAATTGAAATTCTTAGTGTCTTTGGAAATGTAGATTACCATTCCAGTTCAAGTGTAGGTAAAGGTCATAAACTGCTTCTCTAACCTTGCTTTCTATAAGCCTTTGGGTAACTGATAGTTTAAAACCAATTCTTTATACTCAGATGAAGGCATTCCCATGACCTCTAACTGGACCAGCAGGATTTTACTCTACATCACTTCAGGATTTAGAAGTCAAAAATTACCATAAGAAAACATGGATACCATTTCAAACCAAGCTTCCCTAAACTTTTGACCTGGGTGCATTTGTGAGTGAAGAAGGTAAGGAAAAAACTAACTTTCTTCCAATGGAAAGCGTTTTCAGTTGTCTATTGTTTAGAATTACTGGTCATGACAGCTTAAAAAAAAGAAAGAAAGAAAAAAGGTAAAAAATCCACATAATGAACGACATCCTGGGCTGTGCATTCTGAAAGTGATATATGTGAAACAAAGGCAGATTTGCTTGCTGCAGTGCTGGTGGGGGGGATCAGGAATGCTGCCTGGTGGGGTTTTCCAGGGCCTTCTCTTACCTCTACCACCTACTGACTGCTACCCCTACCCACTTTATTCATCCACAGGAACAATACCTGCCTCATATATTTCATAGAGATTTTTGAGGAACAAATGAAATAAGAAATGTGAGCAAGGTATTGGAAGTCCAAAATACTAAAGTTTTCTTTGTGAATGAAATATAGTTTTTACCTTGTAATGTTATTTTTTCCCCCCAAAGCTGGGAGAAACATTGCTGAAGCTTGAAACTAAATCAGAATTTGCTGGCAGCATGAGGGAAGGGCTGTGGGAAAAAAAAAATAGAACACATTTGAAAGAAAACACAATTTTCTAAAATGATTTAGAGCATTGAAGGAAACAGGAGTGGTGTTTATATAGACAAAGTTAAGTGGAGAGATTGGAGGAATAAACAGGATCTGGATCCTGGGCAGCCTAGTTTATTTCAAAAGGAATGTTTTCTTTAAGTGATAGGGGGCCAGTAAGTGCTTATAAACATAATAGCCAAATGATCAATATACATGTAAGATCTTGGCTAATGGTTTTTGGAGGAGCAACTGAAGTGGGTGGGACTAGAGGTCAAGAGATAATTAGAAACCTGTTACCATAGTGCAGGAAAGGAAGAAAGAAGTCCTAAACTAAGACAGTGGCTGTGGGAATAAAGATATTGAAGATGTTGAATGGATAGAACTTTGGGCTGGTTCTTTTGGAGGAAGGGAAAGAGGAATTAAGGATTACTCTTAGATTTTCTGGCATACAAAACTGGATAGATGGTTTTAAGTATTGTTTTTAGTGTTGTCTTTTCAGAAATCCCTAAGAATTGGGGCGCCTGGGTGGCTCAGTGGGTTAAAACCTCTGCCTTCAGGGACGCCTGGGTGGCTCAGTTGGTTAAGCAGCTGCCTTTGGCTCAGGTCATGATCCCAGCGTCCTGGGATCCAGTCCCACATCGGGCTCCTTGCATGTCAGGGAGCCTGCTTCTCCCTCTGCCTCTGCCTGCCACTCTGTCTGCCTGTGCTTGCGCTCTCTAACAAATAAATAAAATCTTGAAAAAAAAAAAAAAAACCCTCTGCCTTCAGCTCAGGTCCTGGGATCAAGCCCCACATCGGGCTGTCTGCTCAGCAGGGAGCCTGCTTCCTCCTCTCTCTCTCTCTCTCTCTCTCTGCCTGCTTCTCTACCTACTTGAGATCTCTGTCTGTCAAATAAATAAGTAAAATCTTTAGAAAAAAAGAAAGAAATCTCTAAGAATCGACCTCTTGCTAATCTTGATTATGTACTTGTATGTACAAGGATCCATTATGTACTTGTAACTTATGTGAAGTTATAAATCATCTCAGCCTAATGTGTGTGTGTGTGTATATAAAATTTAGCGTTCTGAAATAATTTTAAAATGAAAGTATTTTATGTTGAAAGACATAGTATTTTGAATTTGCTTCAGAATAATCCATTGAGGGAGCAGGAGTAAACAGGGCTAAAAAAGAATTAAGATTAGCTATATGTTAGTAAGTGCTGTAAAAATGGGTGCACGGTGGGGGGAGGTGGTGGCAGTAAACTATTCTCTCCACTCTCTACCTTTAAAATTTGCATAAGGAGAACAATTTCTTTAGGATTTTAGTTATTTGTCAGAGCACAAGTTGAGGGAAGGGCAGAGGAAGAAGCAAGCTCTGTGCTGAGCAAAGAGCCTGATGTGGGGCTCAATCCCAAGACCCTGGGATCATGACCTGAGCTGAAGGCACTTAATTGACTGAGCCACCCAGGCATCCCAGGAACACATTTTTTGGACCAACTAAAAAATTAAACAAATACACAAGTTTGTAAAAAGCTTTTTTTTTTTAATTTATTTGACAGAGATCACAAGTAGGCAGAGAGGCAGGCAGAGAGAGGGGAAGGGAAGCAGGCTCCCCGCTGAGCAGAGAGCCCGATGCGATGCGGGGCTCGATCCCAGGACCCTGGAATCATGACCTGAGCCGAAGGCAGAGGCTTTAACCCACTGAGCCATCCAGGCGCCCTATAAAAAGCATTTCTAAGAAAATTTTGTTCATAAGAAAAGCATAGAACATACCATTCTAGGAATTAGGTAGTAATGGCAGTGCAGTTTTTGAATCTCTCTGGATTTCCCTGTTAAAGCAATCAGAGAAAATAAGAGAACAAAACCAAATGCAGAGATCTACTAAATGACTCTCAGTGACTCACTGGAAAGGACGGTGGATGATTCTGAGAATAGCTGCAGAACCTGTGAAGGCAGTTTGCAGGCTGCTTTGTGCCGATGACTTCCGTTTCAGGAAGTTGAGGATGCAGGATCTCTCCAGGGATTTGGGCCTAAAAAATTCTTGAAAGTAACAAACCAAGCCAGCTTTCTATGACAAAGCCCTGCACCAGGGAGAAAGCACTGAAAGTAGAATCCTGTTTGAGTGGAACAGAAATGATAGAGGCAAAGGAGCGGAAATTTGAATAAAATTGGAGAAGATCCAAAGAGGAAAACTCTCGGAAATTTTACCACTATATTTTTTATTGCTTTGTAAAAACAACAAAAGAGAGAGACCTAGGGTCGTGAAGTTAGAAAAACTGTCCTGGCTCATTCATTCCTCTTGAGAAGAAGGAGTACTTGTTTCACTTAAAAATGAATTGCAGAGGGGCTCCTGGGTGGCTCAGTGGGTTAAAGCCTCTGCCTTAGGCCCAGGTCATGATCCCAGGGTCCTGAGACTGGACCACATTGGGCTCTCTGTTCAGCAGGGAGCCTGCTTCCCCTCCGCCCCCTCTCTGCCTGCCTCTCTGCCTACTTGTGATCTCTGTCTGTCAAATAAATAAATAAAATCTTTAAAAAAAAATGAATTGCAGAAAAGGATTTATCAAATCTCAAGCCAAGATATTGTTATTAGAAAAAAAGAGAAATGGGGGTATATTAAAATAAATCCTTCACGTACTACGAAATAATACCAAAAATCCAACTCAGAAAATGAATGAAAACTGTAACCTAATATCTCAAAATATGTTAAAGTAACATAAAGGAAAGTATCATAAGCTTTGATACAGCATCAAAAATCAGAATTTTTTAAAAACTTCACAAATGGGTAGAGAAAAAGCCTCAGATAAGAAGAGAAAGAACTCAGAAAATGAAACACAGTAACAAAGCCAACACAACACACTTTAAAAGAAATAGAAGATGGCAAAGAAGGAAATTTAAACATCAAAAGGAAATGAAGAAAGAGATAAAGATTTGATTGAAAGTGGTAGCTGTGGGCACCTGGGTAGCTCAATCATTAAGTGTCTGCCTTTGGCTCCGGTCATGATCCCAGGGTCCTGGAATCAAGTCCCACATTGGGCTCCCGGCTTAGCGGGAAGCCTGCTTCTCCCTCTCCCACTCCCCTTGCTTGTGTTCTCTCTCTCTCTCTCTGTTAAATAAATAAATAAACTCTTAAAAAAAAAAAAAAGAAAGTGGTGGCTGTGAAAGTCAGCAAAAGAGGATCCAACGTGGATTATGGGCGGTCTTTTGAAGAGGAAAACCAAAATAATTGAAACAAATGCTGAAATCTGAAATTCAGTAAAATTTTCTTTAGGAAAGATGTGAAACTGTTTATTGAATGTGCCCCCCTGCTTGAATGAACTAGTAGCCAACAACTGACAGTGGAAGATTTCTAATTCTAACAAAACTATAGCTTTTCACGGGAAAAGAATATATCCTTTAGGCATCAATGCAGAAAGGGCACAGAAAGTATTGCTGGCTAATAAATTACCCCTAAAATAGTAACTTAAAACAACAAATAGTTTGTGGTCAGGAATTTGGGAGTTGCTGAGCTGGATGGTACTAGTTCACCATCTCTCATGATGTTGCAGACAAGTTGTCAAGCAGAGAACTAAGCATCTCAAGGCTTGACTGGGGCTGAAATATGTTCCAAGCTCACTCATATGATTGTTGGCACCTCCATTCTTCACCACACAGGCTTTCCATGGGCTGCCTGAGTGACCTCACGGCATAGACTGCTTTCTCCCAAAAAAGAAGCAAGAACTCAAGATGTTAGTTGCATTCTTTTATAACCTAATCTTGAAAGTTACATACCATGACTTCTGCCGTATTCTATTGGTCAGAAAGACCAGTATCCACCATGGAGGGGGCACAAGGGTATAAAGACCAGGATATAAAAGATATAAAAGACCAGAGATCATTGAGGACTACTTTAGAGGCTCAGAGATGTAAATTTCTCAAGGTCACATAATTGAAAGGAAGAAGATCTGTATTTCAAACCAAGATCTGTGTGACTCCAGGAACTGCTCTTGGTTGTATATTCAAGCTGAGATGGAATGTAGATTACAAATGTTCTAGATCTTTCTCTTAGAATTAACTCTAAGAAAAATAGACTAACCTTTCCAAGAGTTTCCTATCTATATGTTTAACAGATAAACAGGTCTTATTTTATTTTCAGTGACCCCGGACATCCACAAACACTTTTTAAAGTTCAGCCTAACAGCTTAGCCGTTCATCATTTTCAAGTAGAGAAACTCTTTAATTTATAATGTGTATGTATGTAATTTATGTCTGTTTGGTTTTAGTAAGGAAAGCTCAAAATGGTCTGGATAACAGGAGCACCTAAATTTTAAGGTAGTGATTCTCAACCTCTTTTGTTGACATATTTCATTATATAATATCCACAAACCACATTCTTTAAGATAACACTACTGATTTCATCAGAAAAGTCTTTAACTGTTGGGAAGTTTTCGAGTGTACAATGGCAGATACAGGTTTTCCAGAATTTTAATTTTCATGTGAAAACTTAAATTTTATCATTGGGCTCACTTTTTTATTTTTATTTTTTATTTTTTTAAAGATTTTATTTATTTATTTATTTGACACAGAGAGATCACAAGTAGGCAGAGAGGCAGGCAGAGAGAGAGGGGGAGAAGCAGGCTCCCTGCTGAGCAGAGAGCCCGATGCGGGGCTCAATCCCAGGACTCTGGGATCATGACCTGAGCCAAAGGCAGAGGCTGTAACCCACTGAGCCACCAAGGCGCTCCTCACTGTTTTATTTTTGAGAAAAAGTCTACCAAATGTAGTAGTCAGTTTGGGCTGCTGTAAAAAATTACCATAGATTGGGTGCTTACAAACAACAGAAATTAATTTCCCACAGTCCTGGAGACTAAAAGTCTGAGATCAGGTGCCATCATTGTTAGGTTCCCAGAGAGAGAAAGCCCTCTTCTGGGTTGCAAACTGCTGACTTCTCATATCCTCGAATGGCAGAGGAACAGGAAAAGGAAGTCAACTTGATTGTGACTCTTCCAAGGGAACTAATAACCATGCATGAGGCCTCCACCATAATGACCTCACCTAATCTTAATCATTTCTCAAAGGCCCTGTCTCCTAATACCTGATGAGGAAGTAGGGCTTCAACATATGAATTTGTGTAGGGATACACCACCACATGCAGTCCATTAACATCAAATACCCAAATTCAAGTAACCATAGTCCTTCTTCTGGAAAAAATGATGTTCCCAATATTCCATGAAAAAAAGCAGCTACTTAAGTTTACACTCAATCAAAAAAGTGCATTTTCTTTTTTTAAAAACTACTTTATTGAGATATGATTGCCATCAAACAGTACAGTGCTTTTTCCTGAGGCAATCGTTGTACCTTGGTATGCAGAAGTGCTTTATTGGTATTTACATTTCTTCATCAAGAATGTTAGAGTTGAGCACTCAAGGGACAAGATTTAGTAAAATCTTAAAAGTTTTTACTGTCTCATTAAGGATTGGTGCATTTCTATTTTTTTTTTCAGAAGTGTATGACAGTGAAAAATGACGACAGCTAGTTCAGTTTGATGTCCCTGCTTGAGTTCGTGTTAAGGTACCAAGAGTTTACCCACCATTGCTTTTGCACCACAGTGTAGCTGCCAACACAGAGAACAAAGCAAATGATGTGTTCATTCATTCATTATTTCCATAATGAAGCTGATGAAGTTTTGACCCACATATACCTTCTTGAGAGTGTTTTGAGAACAACTGGTTTTAAATTGCTATAGTCATTAGACTCTAATAATTTGAAAAATTTCACTTGAGTTTTTTTTTCCTTAGGATTTCTTGAGACATTTTCCTTAATCGTGTTGCCTGAGTCCTTGGCCTGGGCTCAACGCCCCAACCCCAGCCCTGATAATATTCCCAACCACATCCTGTGCCAGGCAGACTGTGTCAGTTCACCATATGCCCAATCTAAGGGCTAAAGAGCTGGCTAAATCTCCCACTCTTATGGTCCATTCCAGACCTTCACAAGCGCTCTGCTTTGTGTCATCAGCATATCCATGGGACAGGCTGCACTTTCCAATCACGGCTTGGACACAGCTGCCACACCTCTAGTTCGGGGCCATGAGATGAACTCTTCCCAGATTATTATAAGCCATCCAACTTCACTATCACTTGCAGATTTACATTGTTAAGATGTGTTTGTGCGTATCTGTGCTTTTGCTGAAAAAAATTGCCCCCAAAGTATGCAAAAAGTTTGCTACTTAGGAGAAGTTATTTGATACTAAAAACTGTAAGACCTTGGACGCAGCAGAGCATATCCTAGGAGGAAATGGGGACTGAGGGTTGTTATGAGAGACCGATAGGGCCACAAGTTACTTTTAAATGATCTCACTCATGGCATGTATATAGACAGAGTCACTGGAAGGTCATCACTGGTGAGGAGTTTTTTGGGTGTCCCTTTGAGCTGCATGAGGAATATTGCTTTTTTGAATCTGAGATCTTGGTCTTAGCTCCCTGCTGGCTCAGTGACCACCTATTATGGATTGAATTGTGTTCCCTCAAAATTTATGTGTTAACACCCTAATATCCAATATGACTCCTTTAAAGGGATAATTGAGGTAAAATGAGATCATAAGAGTGAAACCTGGAATAATAGGACCACTCTACTTAGGAGACACACTAGGAATATATACACAGGGTGAAAAGGCCATGGGAGATTTCACTAAGAAATCAGCCATCTGTAAGCCAAGGAGAGAGGCCTCAGGAGAGGCTTATTGATCTTGGACTTCCAGCCTCCAGAACTATGAGAAATTACCTTTCTGTAGTATTATGACAGCCCTAATAAACTAATTCAGGGAGCATAAAGGAAAGAAAGTAATCCAGGAGAAACCCAAGAGACCTTTGCTTTCTAATCCTAAACACTGCCTGTCCTCCCTGCAGCACCCCAGAGCCACTCGAATCTGGCATATTCACTAATAAGCCTGCCTGACTTCCTGTCCACATGTCACCCTGCTCCTCCATAGAGCAGGACAGACACAAACCTCTCCCTTATGGCCAGCAACCATGCAGTGTGTGCTCTGTATTCCTGCTGATGCTTTGACTTGTCATGATGATACTTCTTTTTTTTAAGATTTTATTTATTTATTTGACACACACACACAGAGAGAGAGATCACAGGCAGGCAGAGAGAGGGGAGGAAGCAGGATTCCTACCGAGCAGAGAGCCGGATGCAGGGCTCGATCCCAGGGCCCTGAGATCATGACCTGAGCTGAAGGCAGAGGCTTAACCCACTGAGCCACCCAGGCATCCCATAATGATACTTTTTAAGAATAAAATAAGGAATGGGAGTTTGCTACTACATTTGTATTTGAATTCACCTCTTGGGGCTCACGCATCCCCAAGAGGTGATTTGGAGACCTCATTTCAGTCATAGAAGGAAGCCAGCCTGACCAGGACTAAGGTGCATTCATTGGACATCTTGGGAAATTTACTGGGTCCATGGGTCATAATAGGAGATGCCAGAAGCTCACTAAACCCCTCAGTGTGGCTGTCACCATGGGGTGGAGTCTTCCTGTCTGGGTGGACAATGCATGATTTGGAGACACAGTGAAACCTCCCCAGCATTTGGAGTCAGGAAGGCGGTGACTTTCCATTGTCATGAGAATTAGTTCCTCAAAGACTCTGCTGCCCTAACATGACCTCCCACAGGAATCCTTGATTGATGTAGAGTGCAAAGGGGCAACTTCTGGAGAGCCAGGGGAAGAGAGGAAAGTCTCACTTAGAGTCATTGCTCAGAGTAACTCAAAAATTCAAGGCTTTTTATGTGTGAAACTGATAAATTCTGGGTTCCCTTCTGGGTCTTGAAAAAATTGAAAGCACTTATTACTGTTTTGTCTCTTGATAGTGTTATCTATATAAAACCACTAATAATTTGCTTCCTCCTGAGCTGACCAGGTCAACAAATTTCAAATGAAGTGAACATGCTTAGCCTATTTCACCCTTCCCATAAAGATGGCCTCATCTGGGAGAACTCTGAGGGTCTCATTCTCTATAGGAGCTAAAGGAAACATGGCTGTTGAAATTTTGATCATACTTAACTGACCTCAAAAGATACTTGAAATCAAAGAAGGAAACCATTCTAAGAGTAAACCAAGGAAACTCTGGACTCAGCTATCATGTGAAAAATTATGTACTTTAATCTTAAACTAATTAAATGAGCTTATCTGGTAACCACCAAAATCTGACATTGAAAGATACAATCCTTTGCTCTTATCAGAAGTATCCAAAATATGAGCCACATTAACTATTTCTAATGGGAAAATCTCAGTACCATTATTATAATGTGAAAGGACTGGGGGTTTTTGTTGCACAGGAGTTCTGCCCTGTGCCATGTCTGTACATTTCAATTTTGGAAACAATGTTTGCCATATAGCCTAATATGAATAACCGTAGTTACTGTTTTAGCAAAGAAAAGTGAATATAAACATCCTTTTCATTCTTTCTATTGAATGCCAGGAAGTAAAACCAAAAGAAAAATCTGTTTCTTTCATTCATTTTTTTTCTTTATTATGATGATAATCATATCAGTAAAGTGGTAATATTTTTCATATATCATGGTTAATACATGTACATATATATTGAGTTATCTGAAATGGATATGAAACACTGTGAAGAATTTCCTCTCTTGAAAATGTTATTTATTTCTCCCGTGTGATTGTTGTTTCTTACCCTTCTCTTTCTCTCCATCTTTCCTTTTTCCTTTCATTTCCTTTACCACTACTTATGACTTTCCTGAGTTTTTCCATACGTAGTCATACTTAGTTCTCTTGACATCTTATAATAATGTAGAGAATCTGGATTTATGTTACTTTTCTCTGAGGAGTATTGCATTGTGTTCTCTTGTAATTAAATTACAAACAGATCACTTTGATCCTAGGGGTTTAGCTATAGGCTTTGTTGGGATGAGTCTCTTTTAGTTTTTGCCTTAGAGGACATAACCCTCAGTTTGGGGACATGACCTTTACTCCTAGTAATGGCCCTTTTGGGTTTTCAGTGGAAAGCCCAAGGTGATTATTCTAACTCCAGTCTCCCCAGATTTCAGACAGTGGCTGAAATCTCTGTTTAGCTCTCTAGACTCCCAGCAGCTGCTTTCTGCTGGATTCTTTGGACCATCATTTGGCATGTGAAGAATCCTGGAGTCCTCCAGTGACTCAAAGGAATGGTTATACAGATTTGACACTCTCTCCTCTGAGACTGTTAATCTCTCAACCTCTCAGGACAGAACTCTGATCTTCCTGAGCCCAGTACCACTAACTTTGACCTCTGTCCCTGATGGGCCATGTGACTGGAAGGTCCCCTCAAGGGAATAAGTCATTTCAACGTAGAGTCACCTGGTGTGTTTTCCTTCCTTCAAGGACTATGTCCTTACCAGTACTGCTTTTGGTTGCTCTCCAATGCATTCGAACTATTATTTGTTTTTCTATTTTGTCTAACATTATAATTGCTATCAGTAGGGAGGTTAGTCCAATCCAAAGCTATTCTTCCATTACCAGAATTGGAACCCCTACTTCTAATGTTAAAAAATAGAGCAGAAGTTATATTAAATCCTACCTGATGATCTGCTCCCAACCTGATTAGTTAGCAAACCGATTTTCTGTTTAATTTCCTGCATCATAAGTATATAGTAAAATTCTGTTTTCCTAAAGCATCAATACAATGTATTAGACACAGGATGTAAGTAAGCATGGTTACTTTAGCTCCAAATGTTTTGATTCCTGGTATCCTTTTAACTGAAACTGATTTGCCTTTTAAAGGGAAACTTATCTCTGATTTCATATTTTCATTCTCAAAGAGAGACTTGTACAATTTTGTTTCCATCTCTGGAACATAGCTATAAGGAGCAATAAGTATAGAGGCACACAGGTATATGAGATTACTGTGGGCTAATGATAAACTTTAAAAACAAATTTTATGGTAGTAAAATACACATAAAATTTGCCATCTTAACCATTTTTAAGTGTGCCATTAAGCGGCATAAAGTATCATCACTATCCATCCACGGAAGTCGTCTCATCTACAAAATCGAAACCCGGACCCTTTTAAATGGTAGCTCCCCATTCCACCAGCGCCTGACAACTACCGTCCTGCTTTCTGTCTCCATGAATTTGACTACTCTAATATGCATACCTCACGTAAGTGGAATCATAGAGTATACGTTCCTTTGTGACTGGCTTATTTCACAGTTAACATAATGTTAACATAATGTCCCGCCATTTTGTAGCATGTGTCAGAGTCACCTTCCTTTTGAAGACTTCCATTATGGGTCTATGCTTCCTTTTGTTTGTCCACTCATTGGTCAACAGACACTAAGTTTTGCTTCCATCTTTTGGTTATTGTGAATAATGTGCCTGTGAACACAGGTGTACTTGTTTTTGTTTTCCGGTTCTTGTTTTCAATTCTTATGGGTATACATCCAGAAATGAAATTGCTGGATCATATGGTAATTCTAATTTTTTTTTTTAAGGTGCATTCATTTATTTTAGAGAGAGAGAGAGAGCATGTGGTGGGGGGAGGGAGAGAAAGAATCTCAAGCAAACTCCCTGCTGAGCATGGAGCCCAACACTGGGCTCAATCTCATGATCCTGAGGTCATGACTAGAGCTTAAACCAAAAGTTGGATGCTTAACTAACTGAGACACCCATGTGCCCCTATTTTTAATTTTTTGAGGAACTGTTTATATTGCTTCCCACAGTGGCTGCACCATTTGCATTGCCACCAACAGTGCTTCACCAGCATTTGTTACTTCCCGTTTTGTTGATGGTAGCTATCCTAATGGAGATGCAGTGATATCCCAGTGTGGCTATGATTTACATCCTCCTGAAATGATAAACACTTTGCTTAATTGCATTACATTGTATGCTTAAAAGCATACTTTAATTACAAATACATATAAAGGTTATTAATATGTACATGCTATTTGGGAAAATATTTTGCATTTTAGAAAATCTAACAGCTATTTTTTTTTTTTTTTTATTACCTGCTATGGGCCACACACTTTACCTTTGCTGTTACCACTGAGGTAGATACCATTATTTTATCCATTTTACACATGAGGAAACTGAGGTGAGGAATTCAGGTTCTTTCCCAGAGTCACACAGTTAAGAAATCAAAATCAAGCAGTTCAACTCCAAGATTCAAGGGTTTGGACCAAAAAAGAATGTTAGTAAGGTTCTAAGAGAAACCTTGGCATCTCTTCATCTCACTTTTTTTTTTTTTTTGAAAACAGAGACTTGCATCCTAGATTTGGTCATGTCCCAGGACTCTTCATGAAGAATCTTAGCAAAGGACTTCTGTTCCCATCTCTTGGGTAGTGAAGGACTGACAGTAGGCACAGAGGAATGCCAAGTCACCAGTCTCTTCCCTTGTCAGAAAAGTTCATGGGAGAAGAAACACTCAAAGAATCAAGACTATGTTTTCATTTCTGCTAGTCCTCTGGGGAGTGCCTTTTTAAAGGTGAGACTCAGAAATTCCGTATTATAAACCTCCTTTTCTGGGCCTAGCTATTCATGAGAATCAATAATTATAATTTTGTGTGGCTGTGGCCTAACCTCTTACCCACTCAAATTCTCTGGCTCTTTTCATTCTATTTATTCACATTCTGTTTGGCTCTTTTGTTTCTTTTATACTTTTGTTCTTTTGAAGTGCTATAAAAAAACTAACCAGCTGATCCAAGATCACACAAATTCTGTCATTTAAGCATAACCATAGGGTTCGTAGTGCTAGAAATAGTTTGGCTAGGTGTAGTAGCCTGCCCTCAAAGATTCGAAACCAAGGCAGTGATATAAAAGAATGAATCAAATATGTTTTGCAAAATGTAGTGAAAAAGCCATGAGAACTCACCAATAATGGTACCTAAGTGGGGTAGAACACCCCCTTCCTCAGCCACATCCAGTCTTTCCTTGTGGGTACAGAAGGAATGATGGGGATAAAGTGGAACTTTGAGTCCCCTGGACAAAAACCCTTTTTGACTTGGTTTTAAAAATCAGTATGTCCCGTAGCTCCCTTACCGTTGTCATTGTGACTTCCTTTATCTTAAGTGCTCAGACTAGGAATTTTAAGTCTTTGTTTTGGCGTAATTTGGGCCCCTTAGGGTGTTTGTTAAGATATTCATTTATTTAAAACTTTTGCAATGTCCCAGGCACTGTTCTAGGTGCTGAGAAGAACGGTTATCAGAAGGGGAAACACAAAGAACAGGAATGGCTTTTCATCCTGGTTTCAGGAAGAATAAGAACAATTTAGAGCCAGGCTGCCGGGAGCTGTTCTGAGACTGGAAATCTATTCAGGTATGTTGAAGACTATCATTTGATTGCTTCCTAAGTAACAGGCATCTCTTGTGCTAAGCTTTCCCCCAACTCCTGTCTTTGATTAATCCCTTTCTTGACTTCAGAGACTCCTTCTTATTCATGATTTCTGCATGCTCATCACTTCTTGTCTCATGGCTTCTGCATACTGATTTGAGTATAGCTTTTGATGTTGTTTTTTTTTTTTTGCCTTCGCCCAGAAATACCCCCAGTGAATGTGGTGAGTTCAGTTTGGTCATTGCTTTCCCTACTCGTCATAGTGCTTATGCCATGACCCTCTTATACATTGCTGGCCAGTCTACATGGGTAACTCTTGGGCCAGGTATCTCCTTCGATCCTGCTCTGATCAAGATTACTTGGTAAGACATTCATTTATTATCTTAGGATCACACAGTAAGTTTTCCCCTCTAAAGCCTGAGAAACAGGAGACACCTTGCAAAAAACACTGTAATTAAAAAGCACCTCAGTTCATTTTATTAACATCTATAAAAATCTAGCATCTAGAAAAGGACATTGACCATAGTAAGTACACAGTATGAAAGCAATCAGCTCTTTACATCTGGAGGCACTGAACATATTTTCATCTTAATGCTACATGTGACAGACTTGATCTTTTATCAATTTTATAGTCTTATTTGAAAAAACTTTTGTAAAAATTATAAATCTATATAAATTAAGGAAAACCCCAAATTTCTGATATACTTCATTGGTTTCCATAAAACCATACTGTGTGGCTGCTACTCAGTGTTAGATCACATCGTTAATGTTATTAATAAAGTTCCTTAAATTTTATGAATCTATTTACAGAATATAACTAGCTTTTATTTTTGAGGTTTTGAATACCCTGTACAGGAATTACTTCATTATTTCCCCTCCTCTATAAAATTGGTCATTTGACTCTGAGTTTAGTTTGATATTATATTCAAAGCCCAATTTTCCCCATAAGCTGTTATGAAAATTGTTATGATCTTATTGATTTCCCATGAAATAAAGCCTGTTCTAAGATTCTTTTAACTTTACATGCAATGTTTTGACCACCTCTATAAATTTGCCTGTTATATAGCCATAGCATTCTAAAACTAACTGGGCAATAAGTATAATTTCAAACATAGAAATTGTATTGTGCTTGCAAAGAAATGTGAATGTGAAAAAAGTGCAATTCGCAAATTATTTTTTACTTCCAGTCAGTGTTTCTGTCTCACTTTCAGTTGGGTAAGCTCTCATTCACTTTACAATCTTTCTTCAAAGTCTTGTCAGGTTGGCTGCAGCCTGTCCTACTCATTTCCATTGCATTATTGCCCTT
The DNA here is from genome assembly GCA_003697995.1 of Taxidea taxus jeffersonii. Classification (NCBI taxonomy): domain Eukaryota; kingdom Metazoa; phylum Chordata; class Mammalia; order Carnivora; family Mustelidae; genus Taxidea; species Taxidea taxus. The sequence goes on from ML102627.1 coordinate 200,798, forward strand.
TCCAACATTCTTCTTGATGTTACTGAGTGAATATTCACAAAATCATGGAAACTCTCCATCAACAATTTCACCCACCGTTGCTTCATTTTTTGAGTAAGCTATTTTTAAGAGAGAATTATATCATAGAATCAAGGACCCAGAGAGCTTCCTATTTTACTTTGACAAAAACAGGAGTGCAGTAATGCGTTAATACATTAGTACACAGACCTAACAGGTGTCATTGTTAAATGCATGCTCAGAAGCTTGAATCATTTGGGAACATTTGGGGAGATATTATCAGTGACCTGGAGATAAGATATATTAAAGCCTAAATGAGCATGAACTCTACAGTTCCCAATAGATAAAAATGGATTTAAGCTGAGGAGAATATTTGGAGGGCTTTAACTGGGATGTATGGGCCTGTGTGGCTTTTTTGATTAGGTAATAGAGCATCAGATGTTTGCCAACAAAGTACTTTCTTTGACATCCCTAAAACTTGGTCAGATTCTGTTACTACCATGACACAGATTAAACCTACCAGTACTATCAATGACATCTGAGGAACAAACACTTCTTGAAGCCCTGGAGCGGAGACAAGTCTTCGGCTACTTAAAGGTAACCTAAAACATCAAAGTGTTAATAGTGGGCACGGTGGCTGATTTGTCATTTTCCTACGCTTTTAGCAGAATACAAAAAGTGGTGAAGAGCTTATTAACATCAGATTTTTTTTGAACCAGATTTGAGAAAATTAAGCTTTTTGAGTGAAAAATTTATTTTTATTTATTATTTATTTATTTGTCAGATAGCGCAGGAGCGAGCACAGGCAGACAAAGTAGCAGGCAGAGGCAGAGGGAGAAGTAGGCTCCCTGCCGAGCAAGGAGCCCGATGTGGGACTCGATCCCAGGACGCTGGGATCATGACCTGAGCTGAAGGCAGCCGCTTAACCAACTGAGCCACCCAGGCGTCCCTTGAGTGAAAAATTTAGATAGAGCTTTGCATTAAATAAAGCATAGGTGGTTGTTTTGATAAGTGTTCCTGAGTAATGGTGTTTTTTTTAAGATTTTATTTATTCATTTGAGAGAACATGAGCAGGGAAGAGAGGCAGAGGGGAAAGCAGACACTCCGGTGAGCAGGGAGCCCAATGTGGGGCTCTATCCCAGGACCCTGGGATCACGACCTGAGCTGCAGGCAGATACTTAACCATCTGAGCCACCCAGGGGCCCTCTGAGTAATGGGTTTTATAGTGAAAAGATGGAGGCAAACACGTAACACATGTACACACCATACCTTCATTTTTTTAGAAGGCATGGTTGAAGCAATTGGTTTTAATTCTCCAATTATTTTCACGGAGAGTTTCAAAATGTACTCACCAAGATAGCACAAATGCCTCAGAAAGATTTTTAGGTTTGGCCAGTGGCCATGTTAGTATCAGGACTAAACTCCTGACTTCTTTTTAGACTTTCTCACATTTTGCACATGTGCCCCCATGTTTCCACTCCAATTTCTGAGGCTTCTCAGTGAGTGGTGGATACTGCTTTTATTTATGCCTGCTTGAGGATAAGAAATGAGTTCTTGATTTCCAATGTGCTTAAATAGGTTTGCTGCTGCTTAACTGATTTTTATCTTTTTAAGTGTAATGCCCTTCTGATAGGTTGAAATATTCAACTTAGCAAACAATAGAGCTCTTAGATGTAAATGATATTTTATGTACTCACTCAAAGTCTGAAATCATTAAATTGTACCTTTCACCTAGTGGTCATGATCTTGAAGGACAGTTTAAGTTCTCTGAGGTCCTCAGTATGTATACTGGGAATTAAAATGTTATGTGCCACAGAGATTTTTATTGGAAAAGGGTTAAGAAGAGACAAAAGCTCTGTAAATATAGAGTGATCACCATCATTATTTTTCACTGAATCTCAAGAAACACTGAATTCTGAACATAGTTGGGTTTGGAAATGAATTTCTCTGAATCAACAGAAAGCTGCCTAAAAGAATAGGCCATTGGTCAGTTTTTATGCTAAATGGGCTAAATCTCCTTGGCCTCCTGAGAACTTGCTCCTGCAGTGAGACCGAAGAGCCTTATTTCACTTCAATAATAAAAAGCATGCACAATTCCTTAAGGATGTAGACAAGGCTTTATGTTATATTTATTTATTTTCCAGCTTGTACAAACTGGATGTAGAAGCATAAACATAGTACATTTCTACCATCTTCAACAAAAATATAACCAATATGTACAATTATTGTATTAAAAATACAAAAGGGATACAGACTCCACCAATGTCTTTCTAAAAGACATACAGGTACAAGTAGTATCAAAAGTATGAGGAAATCACCAGTTAATTGTACATTCTGCACTTGACATCACAGAGCGAACTGAGATTAGCAGTCCTATGTTCTACAATTACTTAATGCTTAGATAACATTTGTGCAACTTGTGGTAGAGCTAGATTTCTTTCTATCTGCACATGAGGTCCATAGCCTATATAAGAAAACTGGCAAATGATGCATATTACATGTAAAATTACAAATGCATAATTGACAATGTAATATATAAGCAAGTAGACAAATGCCATGATACAGAAGAGATTTATTAAATAAAGCACTGACATCAGTTGATACAGTGAAAAAACACTGCAATTTGACTTTTTAAAATTTGAAGCTATTTACGTTTATCTACTGATCAATATGATCAGCTGAATTTAATGGAAAAAAAATCCAAGACCAGCAGTTCCTCACATTTGAGTACTACTCGGATTGGCAGCCTTCACTTTTCCGGAGTCTGTGCAAAAACAACACAAAAATAGAGTGGAGGGGTCATTTCAGTCATTATAGGGTTAATAGCAGCTGTGAGCAGGTGGTTGCTACACATAGGCCTTCTCTATCTGCGTCCATAAAGCCACTTACAGGTTAGTCCTTGGTGACTAACCCACCTTGCAAAGGCCGGGCGTCTCTCATCAGGTTGTTGATCTTTTGTTCTTTTATCATGGTAAAGGCTTGTTTATTCCCTAATGCCAATTCAGTGCAGGGAGGCTGTCTTGAAAGAGCAGTATGAACAGCTGGCGTCAGCTCCAGCATCCCAAGCCGCTTTCACTGCAGTGCTATCCAGTTATGAACGTTTCTCTTTAAAAACGAACAACAACAACATCCCTAGAACTAATTTAACAGAAATCAAAGAAACATAACTTAAAACAATGGGGTTTGCCATCCATCTCAATGGAGCAGGACGCGCCCTCACACGACACCATCCTGCACTCCATAAGGCTCAGACACAGGACACAAGAGTCCCATTTCCCTCCCCTGGCCATGTGCAAACAGTTTTACAGAAGAACCCCACCCACTGGGGAAGGAGTGGATGAGGTGTCTTGGTATCTAAGAAACTGGCTAACATCTTATAATTCCAGGTTAGGGCACTTCACGGGTGAGGCCAGAAGGACACGGAAGACAGGGTCGAAAGCCAGGTCTTCCCTCTTCTCGCTGGGACCACACCCTGTCCGGCATATTTGGTTTTTCAGAAACCCAGGCTGGCAACCCTACTCAAAGGTTCAAAATAATACTGTGATCATTAAATGGATATAACATTTACTCTCTGAACACAATCTTTAAATCCATTTCTTAAAAAAAAAAAAAAAGACATTGTAAACAAGTGGACAAAGCACTGTACTCAAAGGATTTCATTGTTTTTGTCTTCCTTAATGGGTTAAAGGCCCCAAGTAGTTCAATGGCTAGCTTTTCTCATTATCCCAATGAGACCAAGTGCTAGGACTGGATTGAAATCTAAAAGGAAGTTCTAAAAAAATCCTTCCAGGCATTGAGAAGTACAGCCAGAGTGAATCATCTTGTTGTGATGATCTTGGAATTGGGAATGATACTGTGTGATGTGGCAGGCAGCAACAGTGGGAGCTCGAAGATTGCTGCACTGTGCATTTCAAGCAACAAAGTCTGAAAAGTGCCAGGGCAATTTCTTCACAGTATTTCACATGCAAAGGGGAAAGGAAGAAGGGGGAGAAGAAGCCCCATGCTGCTTTTAAGGCAGGGAAGGAGGCAAACTGGTCCACCGGCCTCAGAATGTGAGTTCCAAGGCTCTGCTGCTAGGGACGTCTTCTTGTGCTCTCCTTTTAAAGGTGGCTAACTCTGGATCCAGAAAAAGCCTGTGCCTCAAACAGCAGATACTTGTTCATCTTCTGCAAACATAACCAGGAAAGAGAAAAAGGAGAAGCATCAGTGAGCAAGCAAGTCATTTCTTGTGCTGGAGAGAACACATTCACTGATGGTTAAATAAAAATACCGTAGCTATTTCTTTAGTATAACTCACCTAAGCAATGATTAATAATAGACTTTAAAAAATACATAGGATTCATATCTTTAAATATATATACACGATACAGAATAGGAACATTCTTGATTAAATTTATTGAAAATTATGTAATAGGATGTGACTTTAAACAATATACACTCATGCATAAGGTCTAGAAGGATATATAACAAAATGTAAATAATGGTCAGCTGCAAGTGGTAGGATTAGAATTTTCTTTTTTTGTCTTTTGCTTTTTTCCAGAATGATTATTTGCATAAAACAAGTTAAACTTAAAAAAATTATGGGAGGTTGGGATGCCTGGGTGGCTCAGTTGGTTAAGCGGCTGCCTTCGGCTCAGGTCATGATCCCAGCGTCCTGGGATCGAGCCCCACATCGGGCTCCTTGCTCGGCAGGGAGCCTGTTTCTCCCTCTGCCTCTGCCTGCCTCTCTGTCTGCCTGTGCTCACTCTCTTTCTCTCTAACTAATAAATAAATAAAATCTTAAAAAAAAAAATTATGGGAGGTGATGATCTTGGTCATCCTCATTCCAGCATGATCAGGTAGGTCGATGGAAGACAAAAAAGTTATAGAGAAGTCTGTTTCCTCATTGGACTTCCATCTGAACTCACTAAAAGCCCAAAAATAACATTTCCGCGTAGAACAATCTAGTCATGTACACACTTCATGATAAGGGCTCCCCTCTGCAATCTCTGGTACTTCTTAAGACATTTATAAACAAACAAAAAACCCTCAAACATTTGAAAGCTTTGACCCTAAATTTGGACCTCTCAATATAAACTGTTCTTTGTGTATTAAGAAAACCAGTGTCTTGGAAAGCTTACAGCAGGCAGCATAAGCGACCACAGCTAACATTATGGTTTTAAGAATGCATATGTACCATCCTCCTCGGTGGAGAACCCTGGAGACTGATATGGGGCGAGGCGCGGGTCACACTCGTTGGGTTTATGCCACTGCGGTTTGCTCACGGGCCTGCCGCCAGCCGGGTGCCCGTGTGCCTGCTGGACCGGCGAAGGCCCGGCTGTGTCCGTGGGTCGGGCAACCATCCGAGATCTCTGAAGTGCCACGTTGTAGTCTGGAGGTTTCCTGGCTGGATGGGAATGGCCTTCTGGAAAGTCGGTGATGGGGATTCCAATGTAGCCGGGAGGGGTCGGCGGGGGCTCTCGATACCTGCCCTCCTTCCGCACTGTGGTAAAGACAGGGTGCCAGCCATTAAACATTTTGTGGAAGAACAGGTCATGCCCCTAATGTTTATGATGACTTGTACAAGTAATTACTGATTCAGCAAACACAGTGGGATCACAGATGTGGTTTTGTGTGGTATGAGATAGCAGTGGGGGATACGATAGGCGAGGGAACGGGTGTTAACCATGGTGAATATTTGGGTCGGTTATCTCTATGTGGTGAAATGATCAGTGAGAGAAGCAATTAAGCAATCTGTTATCTTGAAGCAGAATCTTTGAAACCTTGTATTTAACTATAAAATAGTCATAAAGTTAACACCTAACCCTTGGGTTTATTGGGAAGATTAAGCAAAGAGAAAACAGGAAAGGTACCAAGTACTATGCCTGGAATACATTAGTAGTGCCTGGTGAATGTTTCCTTCCTTCCTTCTTTCCTGGTCCCAAGATCAAGGGGGGCTAGTCCATCTTTGATTTTCTGCCTGACAAGGGTAATGCTGGGTGAGTGCATAGCAATTTTAGGTTACTTTCAGGTCTTGGACCTCACTTTGAAAAACAGAGAACTAAATTTGGAAAAGTAGTACCAAAAAAGATGCAAATTTAAAAACTTTATACAGTATGTATTTCTCTTAAAATCCTTTTATTAATGTTCATGACCTAGAACACGAGACCTATAAGGGTAAGTAAATAAAAAGTTTTAAGTTAGTGGAAGATTTATATGTGCAAAGTGTGAAGTTCTAAATATAATTCAAGGGAACAAAACAGAGTAATAAAACATTTAAAACAGGTTCAAGGAAAGAAAATTCTTCCTTTAGAAAAAATGAGAATATCCATAATGATAATCTGCTGATCTGGATTGCCAGAACTTACTGAATGTTTAGAATTTTGGATAGATCTGTATGTACTTGACCACAGAACCTGGGCTCTTAACTACTCTTCATTTCAAAATCCTGAACACACTGCTAATTCGGAAGCCCTATACAACAATGGATGGGACAAAATGAGGAAAGAAGCACGTACACATAATTTTACTTTGGAAACAAGTTAGATTTGACAAAGCTCTCTAATGAGCTTACCTATGAGTCCCTTTGCGGTACTCGATGTCACAGCAATGTGGGCCGGCATGGGAACAGGTTTGGTTTCTTCTGTGGTCACAGAGGTCATGCTGCTGCTTTCAGCCTCAATGGAAACATCTTTCCCGCCCCTTCGCTTGATTGTGCCTGTGTCACCTTCCGAGTCTTCTCCCCAGTATCCTGTGGAAGATGCCCAGCTTGCCCGGGATTGGGCTTGTTCAAGACTCTCTCTACTTTGACTTTGCCTGTTGTATTTTGTGCTATGATCAGAAAACATAATTTGGTCCATATGGCTGCTTGAGGCCCATAACCCTGCAGGATCCCCTGAATAATCAAAGTGAGTGTGCCCGAATGGAAGTGTCTCCCAGCTTCTCTGGTGCTGGATGGTCTGTATGTTATCATGTGAGCCGCTGGAGCATGACGTCCAGCTCCCACGGCCACTGTCGGCAGCATCAAGTGAAGCCCGGTCCCCTTGGTCTTGGGAAAGTTCCTCTGTGCTTGGAGAAGAAATTACCGTAGCTGTAGCATATAAGCCTCGGCTTTCGGACATTGGTGCATAGGACCTAAGTGGTAGAAAGAAATGAAAAGGAAGAAAAAGTACAAGACTGTTAACTAAGAAACCTAGGATTAAAACGAAAATACCTTTTCTTCCTCCCAGAAAGGTGGCTTTTTTCATCCCAGGGAGAGGATGCTATGTCGTTTGCTCACCTTGTCATTACCAAAAATTAAATCCAGTGGGAAAAGAACCACCTGCTTATAATAAAGGAACACTTTCCTTATGAGGTTAAAGGCTATCTCAACATACTCTGACTTCAGGAGGGCAGCTTCTACAAAGGATCTGGACTGTGTCCTAAAGCCACCCTCTGCCTTTAGCACAGAACAATGGTCTTCCAACAAAGAATAAACCTAATTTGAAAAGCAGCGTGTACAATAAAAACAGCATGGCATTTAGCAATCTAGAAATTGTGAAAATTAGAACTGGGATGGGAGAGCATTTCTTAGGCATTCTGTAAAATAATAGAAATTTACATCAGGAGTAAAGGACCCATTTTTAAAGGATGGAAGAAGAAGGAATGTACAAGAACACGAAAGGAAAGCTGCCTACCCTAAGCTGTACTGATCTGGTTCGATCAGCGTCCGCCTTTCCATCCTGCCCACACCGAGGTTTGTTTCCACGATGCTGACAGAATGCCTCTGGCGCCGCTCATCGTGCATGGAGTCAAAGGAAGAGTTGCTGACGATACTGGATCGGGAAGAAATTTCACTGTGACCAGAATCTGAAAAATTATCCACAGTACCACTGGGAGCCAACGTGTAGCCTGCATGGGAAATACAACCATATCGGTTAGACTCTGTGAGTTTACAACTTGAAACTGAAGTCTACTAAACTGAGGCAAAGCCAAAATGTAGGTCAAAGATAGCACCACTGAAGTGTGTGTCTGGGGGGGAAACACTTGACCTGTGGAGACCAGGCCACTGAGATAAGGTAAACCTCTACTCAAATGAAATTTTAACATACTGATTGGAAGATTAAGAAAGGAAAAGAAGAAAAAGTGTTATGTGAGCCAGGAAGTGTTGCAGTAATCAGGGCACTACTTGACCATTCTTAGCTCCTTTAAGTATAAATTATACTACTATTAGTCTATATAAAAGAAACTGAGGAATAACTATGATCAAGTTTAAAAGTAGTTTTTTCAAACTGCAAAGTCAGTAACCTTCAATGAAGTTATAAATTTTTTGGACTTTGGAGTAATTCAATTGGAGTATCTATATTAGAATTTTAAGGTGACATATAAGAATAATACCTGAGGAAAACCTCTTTGGTTTGCAAAAAAACATTTGGTTTTTCAGTATTAATATATTAGATGAATCACATAAAAGCCAATTGTTTTGAAGGATGTAATGTGCAAAATCTCCATTTTTCTCCCTAGATCATCACAATGTCTGAACAGATGTCCCAAAGGAAAAGGACCCTCAACTCTCCTTTGTTGCTAAAAATCTTGAAAGTCACAAAGGAAGAGACACTTGTCTTGATATTTTTAACCAAGTGAGCCATCCAGGTGCCCCTTGTCTTGATATTTTTAATGAAAAAAATTCATCTTCTTTCTCAGTACTCATTTTCTTAAACATTACTATAGATCTCATGTTACCTTAAAATGCTGGTTTTATGATTATATGGATGCAGTGTGAATTTTTCAGTACCACTTACTTAATACAATTAAATCTAGAACACCTAAACGCTGCTAATTTACTCTCTAAATAGTACTTCCCATTCTTTCAGTAGCTTGGTAATTCCTGATTTATTTTTTGAAGGTTGCACAGGTCTTGATAAGGTTTAATGTGTTCATCTATGAGAAGTCTTTTTATAAACCACACTGGAAGTTCTGACAGACAAGATTTAAAGCCTTCGCTGAACAGTCTGCTCAAAAACATATCTCAAGAAAAATCATCACTCAGATGGAGCACTTGACATTTAGAGGAATTCTCCCATTTTTCTTGACTAATAATGAGAAAATTCCTCTCTTTCCCACCCAGTTTTTGGTTCTATTAACCCCACCTATCCCATAGGTCCGTGGTGCATTGTTATTCTTGTTACTGTTCTCACTTCCAAGAGAAGAGGAGGAACTGGTTAAGTCCAGCTGCCCGGAGCCAAAAGATCTCAGCTGATTGCCACTGCCACCTAACAACAGGATGAGAAAAGAATTTAGATGTATCCATTGAACAAGGACAGTAGAGACTGATACCCACACAAAATGCACAGATGTCTGAAATATCTAAAAAGCAAAGCTGAAAAGGTATTTGTCATGACAGTGAAATCTAATAATTTATTAATCTTTTTGGCCTTCCTCCAGAGAAAACAGTCTTGGCCATTTCTGACTGACTTTCCCCCATTCAGTTATAGGGAAGGAGGAGAGCGTAACTCGGGGGTTATGCAGCAGAAAGTGACTGTTATTGTAATCTCAGAAAACATCAACATAACCGAGAGAGTTGGCCTAAAATTTAATCTCTTTTAAAATAGTGACCAAAAAAAGATAATCAAGACCCGTGTTAATACGATGAAAAAATAAATCAGGAAGACACTAGTTTTTCTTATGTGTTTAAAGACCTCTACGCTGTAATTATTGTTATATAATCATATTTGGTTAGAACAACTTTTGGCATAAAAAGAATTATTTCCATACTTACAATCAATAAAAATCTTAAATGTATGTTTTAAAAGGCCTTGTATAGTTTAACACTACTTACTAGAAATACAACATTAAAAAACACCAAAATTCTTCTAAATTTATAAAATGAGGGGGGAAAGCTCCCTTGGGCATTATTATAGTAGACCATTTTAAAGGACTCTAATATCAAAAATGTTGGAATATATAACTCTGGAATTTATTGTAGGTGAAATGTTATAGATCACTACTCAGGAAAACAGTAAGTAATTTAGTTCTACCTTTCCTTGGAGAACTTTGTGGAGAAGTGGGAGGAGAAGAAAGCTGTGAAGATGCATTTGATATAGTATCTTCTGCTTGTTTTTTATGACGCTCTAGACTTCCTTCTTCAGACAAAGAAAGAATTTTCTTTAAAGCTTGTGGAGAGTTTATGCCTATAAAAGAAAGAAATATGTATTTTCAAGACAAAAAAGAAATAACATTAATAACTAAAATCTTTTTGTAAGATTTAACATGAGATTCGGTTTCAATGTATTTATCACCTCAACAGTCTTTGTACTCATCATGGTGTAAACAGTAAGCTTGCAGAACGCACACGATACCTGTAATGTGGTTTCTGATTGCTATCTGCTGGAGTGCTAGAAATGGACCATTTTTGGTATTTTAATCTAGATTCTAAATCTTAAAGTAATCACCATCTTTATTCAACAATATATTAAATAATGAAGAGAAAAACTAACACAATTTGAAAATATTAGAATTTAGGATGAAAGTGATACAACTAAGAATATTTATTATTAGAATTCAAGTTTGAGTATTTTGGTGAACTCAAACAGGTATTTTGGTACTGTTGGGTATATGAGCTCAGGAAAAGTGGAAATGATGGGAGAAAACTAATGAGCCAAGACCTAAACAAAAGCAGTAAGAAAAATGAATTAAGAACATTCTAAGGAACTACACCCAGTTAGTATTTGATCAAATAAGTAGGTGAAAGAAAAGGTAGAAGGAGACCCATAAAAGCGCCCCATGTCACAGAAATCAGAGGAGAGATCCAGTGCCAAGTGCAGGATCAAGTAAGGTGAGCGTAGAAGGGAAAGGATTACATATGCCAATATGAAGTGATTTTCTCCCCCCCCCCAAATTTTTAGAAATAAGATACATTAAAATATTTTACAAAGCCTCTAGTATTCCTATAAGGCACTCTCAATTACCTTATTTTAAACAACAAAGAGATACTTGGAAAGGCATGATAGCCTGACACTACCTTGGATCAATGCTAGTCTTAATGGATTCTGTTAAGTCTAAGAACATTAAGAAGGAGGCAGTAAAATTTAACAAAGATTCAATCCTTCATTTCACTTCATATAAACATTTGATCTTGTTTTAATATAGTTTTTAAAAGCCACTTTTAAAGCAATATTTTATTTACATATATAGATGCTAATATAACCAAGATGCACAAAAATGTTAGCTACACTAAAACTATATGAATAAATAGTTTTGATTTGGGAAAGAATTCCAAGACCAGATTTAAACACAGACTCAAAAGGTGCTTCATACTCAGGCACACCTACACATTTGGCCAATAGGCTATGTTTAGCTAAAAGAAAGACTGATAAACTCCCACATAAGAAATTCAGTGTAAAAGAGGAAATAGAAGTCAGGTTGCAGGGGATTTAGGAATATAGAAATATCAATAAGATTGTGGACAAATAAACATGTAACTCAGTTTGTGACAGGGAGAGCAATACAAATATTTCAAAGGGGAAATGTCAAATAAAGGTATTCTTTTGTCATTCCTCCCCAAATTCAACAAATGGCATACTCACTGATCAGGAAAAAAGGGCCAAAGACAGATTATGAAGGACCTACTTTAAGACTCTTGCTCACCTCATAAGGATAGGTTGTCATTGGGCAGGAACTGCATCAGTGACCAAGTACCTATTTTATCTAAGTAAACTCTTAAGTTTTTTCTTAAATTTCTTCTCTTTTATTGTTTCTTTTCATATTTATGTATAAAAAAGAACCCATACATTTTAGGAAATATAATTCTGTTGTACCATTTACATACAGGGACTAAACTTATATTTTAATAGGAAAGGTGAAGCATGATTTGGCCCCTTAACATTCAGGAATTAACTATATTTCCACCTCAAGTTACAAGAATCAGTGATTCAATGAAAAAGAATTCATGTCCAGACAAATCATTTCACTTAAAAATATCCTGCCTAAATTCTAGCAATTCATTGATCATAAGGCCAAACTAGTTTAAATAATGTATACGGACAAAGTAACTTTTGTTCTCGTCAGAAATTAATAAAAGCAAAATTTTCCCACCCCCCCATGACAAAAGAGCATGATAAAATGAAAAACTCTTTAACTTACAGAGTCCCTTCTACCAGCAAAAGTAGTTTCACTTGGTGAACACTAATGTTTTATTGAGGTAACACTCAGAGACACAGAGTTATTCAAGGTAAGGGCTTTTTCCTAATCACATGACACTGAATAGCCTCAAAAGAAGATACAGTTTTAATCACCTACCAAAAGGTGGGAGATCCTTTACAGGTACTTTCTTTCGTGAAGGATAAAGGGACACAGCAGGAACCTGCAGTCCTTGGTTGATTTTATGCTGGGGCTGCGGCTGCTGGGGCTGTGCTTGGACTTGTGCTTTCTGCTGCGACCCTGCCCTTGGAGCCACTGGGGAGGTCTCAGATTTGACAGGCTTTTTGTCACCAGGATTCTTAGGCACTGTTCATTGTTCGGTTCGAAAACAGAACAACACATTTCAGAGGTTAGTAACCATACACAAGTTTAGAACTGCATGAGTATCTTCTACACTTTACAACACTGAAATGTATCTCTTATCTTTTTTCCTATTGCCTATGTAAGAGACAGAAATGGGGGGTGGGAGAGAACACAGCTACAGAAAATCATAAAGGCATGACAAAGATACTTACTTTACAAAACTAGCTCTCAAATGATGATTATACTATTAAATACTACCACATTAAAATAAAAATAGAAAAGTAAGGGGAGTCCAATATGTCTTGTGTATGTATAGAAAGAGCACAAATAAATGATAAAAGCTACAACAGGAAAATTGTTATGAATTACTTTTCAAAATGGAGCCCCAAAATTCCTTGACATACATAAGCTTAGTTTTTATTTAATAAATGGTATTAACTATAATCCTGTTACTATCAAATTCTCTCTCCTTTGGGAAGAATGATCTATAATAGCTAATAGCAACCAATACTGCTTAAATATTATACTGAGTATATACTTCCATGGCATATAGAAGGCAAACCAATTTAGTAGGGCAATGAGATTCTGTATGTGTAATATATTAACATTTGAAACAACTCAGTGACATAGATATATTTCCTCCATTTTACACACAAAGAAGCTAAGGATTAGGCAGCTCAAATAATTTGCCCAAGGTGACATTGCTATTTTGAGGAACAAACAGAATTTGAACTCAAACCAAGCTGACTCCAGAGAACAAACTCTTCACCCTGACACACCATGTCTTCATAGCGACCTGGGAAAATCTAATAACCTGGATCCTCTCCAATCATCTAACACTTAAAGTCTTTATAAAAGGTGTCTTCAGACCTGCCCATAAAAGACCCAAAAGTGTCCTAAGTAAAAATGCCTCTATCTCACAGAAATGCAGATGCAAGTAAACGGAAAGCTGTCCCCACTTCCAGCTGGGCCGGATTTTTAAAAAAGGCTGCGGAGTTCCACCTTAGGCTGAGTTGTGGCTCACGGGCGCAACACAGTTACTGCTGGATGTGGCAGGTGAACTCAGTGCTGGTTGCTGTCCAGGCTGAGGGTCTTAAAAAGGCAGCCCATACGCCTCAGGACAGGCCCCCTGACAAGGTAGGCCCCTCACCTGTCTTGGGCTGCCCTTCAATCTGGAAGCATCTTTGTGAGTAAAAGGAATGCAACCAGAACAGCAGGCACCGTGAGTCAGTCTCTGATGTCACCCTCCCAACACTAACCTGGTCAAAAAAACGAGGTCCAGCCCAGGACAGCACGGCATGATATCAACAGCAGCATTCAAGGGAAAGGCTGGTATGTCCCCGGGATGCTAATTACCCCTCTGCGCTAAGGCCCTATTTGTCACACCCCATCCCACTGCACAGGAATCCGCACTCCAGTCAGATTCTGCAGCCACTTTAGGGAAAACTCACATGTGTTGGTTGCTGGCTCACACTGCAGTGATAACGTCTGAAGACTCTCCTCATCCATTTCTAGCTCCAAATTGGACAGGTATTGCTTCACTTTTCGAGCCATTTGGGCATCTTCATAGAGCTTTTTGGCATTGAGGAAGGAACTACGACGTACCCGCTTTTTATGACCACCTGTCTGAGCAACGTCTAGCACTGTTGCATTTGTACTACCCTGGCTGAGAGACCTGGAAGATGAAAAGGCAGGTATGCAGCTCACTCTAGCACGGGATTACAGCCGCTATTTGAAACATGCTAAGACTTACGTACTTTACATTCAAAAGATCACATGCCTCATTCTGGTAAGTAAACTGTTACAGAGAAATATAGACTAATATAGATTAAAATGTTTTTTAAGTCAAAAAATCATACACACACACATACAAACATATATTTGTTTGGCACCTGGTTCTAGTCCAACTAGGAAATTCTGCTTTTCTCATCTATAGAGCATTCAAGGAAGTTCTTTCACAGAAGCCAGCAAATAATAATGATTATATATAAAAGCTATATATAAAAAAGCTATATATAAAGGCTCATGCAATACACAGTTAAAATCGTTGAGATTTACAGATTTACATTACATTTACTTCTCTTAAAGAGGAAGTCTTACATCAATTTAAATAAAGTTAGCCACACTGCTCACTATTGTTTCCTTATTCCTTGAGTAAAATGTAATGAGTTTTTAAAGTAACATGGGTCAATTTGTTAATAAAATGATCATGCAAATGTAAACATATATACATAGAAACTAGTACATGAATTGTTAAGATTATGTTTAAAAAGTATTGGTTTACAGAATGAAAATAGTAGTTAGTTGAGCTAATAAAATTTTAGTTTTAACATATAGGGGCACTTTTTATATTATACATATTTAATTAAATATCTGTGCAATAGTATTTAAATTGCACAGTTTTTCCTTTTAACGTTCTTCCTCCCCTAACCCCACATTAGGCTTTCTCCATTTCAAAGCATACAAATTATATTAAAATAAAATCTTTTTGAAAGTTCCGAAGTATGCCTGGCCTACAGTTCCCCAAAACCATCATCAATTCTTTCATGGCTGTCATGGATTATGACCTCAAAAGCAAAAGCCCCAACAGATTAAACTTGAAGTCAGTTTGCCAGCTGAAATTCTGCTAGAGCGAGAGGGTTAAGAAAAAATGCAAAGCACCAGAAAATACAGCAGGTAAGAAAACAATGCAATGAATAAGAATCGTGTGTGGGTTTGCAAGGTCTCCACCACTTACCCCAAACTCCTCCATTTCTTCTTCCTGTAAGTGAGAGCCATGGAGATTGAAGCATGGGTGTAGAAAGAGAGACAGAAAGATCACAAGCTCAGAAAGAAAGGACTAGACTTCTGGGTAAGCAGTACTAGAAGCTCACAAACATTAAACTGCATAATCACCTCACACACACAACTCTACTGGCAATATTCTTCTGGCTCAAAAGACAGACATATTTAAAATTTTTGTTCTAGAAACTCCTCTCCTTCACTGGATTAAAACCATTTTTTACTCCACTGACAACTAAATTCATAGTATAGGTATTGAAATAATATTGTTTGGGTTCTTTACATATTTTTGTTCATGCTACCAATTATGGGTTTTAGCTCCACAAGTCAGAGTTCTCCTCGTGTCAAATGAAAAATTTCTGCAGGACAAGCTGTTTTTACTGACAGTCAAAAGTGTACCTGATGCAGAATAAGACATTTATTTCAAACTGGAGCTCCAGGGGGATTCTGGGCACGACCTAATACAATTTCTACCATGCTACAAATACAAATATTCGAAAATTTCCCCTTTATCAGGAAGCTCTAAACCCAAACCTCTCTAATCCCACATATGCTGCTTAACTTTACACACTCACCGAGTCCTGAACATGAGGGCAGGGTCCATGTTAACGGAAGCCATACGGCCAACATGACGAATTTCTTTTGCAATCATCCTTAGCTTCTCAAAATTGACTAGCCCATCGACTTTTGAGTCATTTCCTATAATTGGCAAAGAAGAAAAAATGGGGGGTCACATTGGATTCATTTATCCTGTGTTTCCACAAGTGAAGACAGAAAATGTACATTATATTTACCTTCATGAAGGAAAGTGAGATCCTTTTTGATAACTGGGAATAGGGGGATTATGGGAGGCTGTAGGTTTTGACTGTTGAGGACGTTGCGATATTTTGCCATGTTTCTGGAGGGATCAAACAGGTCTTGGAGATCTTGAAACAGCTTTTCATATTTATTGGGAAGTTTTTCCCAGGTGGTTCGTAGTCTTGCCACTGGTGCCAAGTTTAGGCCACTGAAAGAAAAAAAAAGTGACATAAAATCAAATTACTCATTAATAAAAGAAGTAAAATAGCATACTGTTTATTAATATATAACACCTCTGTGTTTATACTGTATATACATAGCAATTTACAGGATTCATAAGAAACTATTAATAATTCTGGGTAATGGGGCGCCTGGGTGGCTCAGTGGGTTAAAGCCTCTGCCTTTGGCTCAGGTCATGATCTCAGGGTCCTGGGATCGAGCCCCGCATCGGGTTCTCTGCTCAGCAAGGAGCCTGCTTCCCTTCCTCTCTCTCTGCCTGCCTCTCTGCCTACCTGTGATCTTTGTCTGTCAAATAAATAAATAAAAAAATCTTAAAAAAAAATAATAATTCTGGGTAATGAGAATTGAAGATAGGAGCAGGGTCAGGGCCAAGGATTATTACTCTTCTTCCCTTTTATACCTTTCTAGTCTGTTTTTTATGAACAACCAACCAGAAGGTGAAGTATCACGAAGGTAGCATTTTGTTTTGCAGCTTTGTCTCCATACATAGAGAAGCACTTGGCACATAGTGGGTGGGTATTTGATAAAGCATACTAGCCAACTATCCTGTAGTAATAAAATGAAAGTCTTAATAGTAATGAGTACGATCAAGCTCTTAGTGAGAGAAGATGACGAATAATCACCATGAATATCAATATTACTAATTGTTTCAGTTTATATTTTCTTCCAGCCTCAATCTATGCATTTAAAAGGGAAGTAAATGAACATTTGGACATCTGCTTTGTGCTAGCTGATAGAACTCCACACACATAATACCATTTAATCTACTCAGTCACTCTGTGGGGCATTGTTATTTTACAGAGAAATAAACTGATGTTCGGAGAAATTCAAATAATTTGCCCATTTTTTTTAGTTTGTAGAATTAAAAAAAAAGGTAGTGAATATAGCTTTTCTGGGCTCTACATGTAGCTTACAGGAGATTTTAAGAATGATTGGACTCAGAAAAAAAGAATCATTCAATATGATTCAATTAAAAACTGCTACACTTACACAAATTATATGGTGTTCCTGGATTGATATATATTTTTGATCCACAAACTGAATTGAATCTTAGGACCAGTATGCTTTCTTACCTGATGATTGCAAACATTGAGTTAAAATTCTTGCATTCCCTGCAGTGTAGTGCTATCTTGATGAAATGCTTAATGATCTTCATCCTCTTTAGCTGGTTTGTCTCTCTCAGAATTTCAGATGCTACCCAAAATGTTTCTTGGTTAATTACTTCTTCAAATTTCTTCAAGTTGGCACAGCTGGTTTTGGATTTGAGTTTAAATAAATCATCTATATATTCAGTAGGTTCAATGTTACGGAAAAGTTCAAAATTCCGCATGGAAAGCTGTGTAGCAACTTCAACAGTACTAAGCTGCAGGAGGGAAATTTGACTCTCCCTCAACAGCTCCTGAGCATCTTCATCCGAACAAAGAGTTTCTGTCTCCATGTTGTTTTTCAAGTAATACCTATGAAAAACACAGAATTCAAAGCCTAAGCAGTACTCTTATGACATTACTTGAAAGAATAATGCTCCTTTGTAGACAACGTTAACAAAAACACTCAGTTGAAGGATGGAAGAATTCTTCTCTATAAGGACAGAGAATGCAGCTGCTGCATTTGAAATTTGAGCTAAATTTGAAATTTCAGTTTAAATAAGAAAACAGGCTCTAAAGGAAGGCAGTGGGAGAGATCAGACACAGGCCATTTCCCTATTTCTCCCAAGAGGATCTGTGACTATTGATGGATCCGAAATGGATTAGTCCAAGTTTACCTATTTATTCAAATACCAAAGAAACTTATAAGCTATTCCCCCTCTGAAACTATGAATACAACAATCCTAAAACAGATTTTTAACTTTTAAATATCTGATTTTCATAAAAACCCTACAAGTTAGTGAGGCAGGTATTATTCTTATCAGATGAGGAAACAGAGGCTCCCAAATATTGAGTCGACAGTATCAATGACAGATGAGACTCATTAATACGACTTTCTCTCTGTAAACAACTTGTAGAAAACAGAATCCAGATGTTTGTCCTGTGATTTTTTTGGGGTAGGGGAGGAAAAAGGGTGGAGTTTGTAGACAGAGGCTTTTCCTACCAAATTCCATAAAGATGGAAACAGAATAAGCACAGTGGGAGTCCTGCCAAACTGGCCTATTACATATTTCACCAAAGCAACCAGGACAGGAAACACATACCTTGAGGCCTTTACATTCACAGATTTAACGTTCCCAGTTTTCATTACTCATGCAGCCCATGGCATGTATTCTCTAAAATTTTCTTGAATGTGAATCACAAATCTGCACCTCAGTGGAGATTCGTAGAACTCCATCAGGTTACAGATCCCTCAATGTACATTCCAACAACACTAACTGCTAGTGTCAGGGTGGAAATAAAGGAGGAGTGAAGGAGAGTGTGAAAGTTACAGTTGATAGCAAGAAAAATGAAGTTCTGAATGAATTAAATCAGGTTTAGATATAGGTTATGGAAAAGTCAAGTACAATAAAACACTCCATCTGGCAAGAGAGGAAAACAATGATTTATGGAACTACTTTCTATTCCATCAGTGCAGGATCTGGTCATTAAATGAGAGCCAAACTTAACCACTTTTTCAACTTTCACTAATTTGTGGTTTTAGGGAAGTAACATTCACAAGACTCACCAAATCAGGTACAATGTTTTCTCGCAAGTAATATGTGAGATAAACAGGTAGCAGGAGACCAAGCTCTGAAGCAACTACAAGTTTAGTTCTAGAGTGAGGTATTTTTCGTAGTGTAATGCACAATCACAGGCAGCACTGGCAACCACAAAGTCCTAGCGTTATCTAAACAAATGAAGCTCCTAGGAAAGTTAGGCAGGAGCAACTGACACTAGAATGTTCTTCAAGAATATGTTTGTGAATGTATACATCCAAGAAGAGCGCATCAGGGTTACCTCTGTGACTTTACGTGAGGCATACCCACTGTTCTGCCAGCCCGGTGTCCTCAAGGGCAAGTCTAAGAGGTGACTGCTGGTGCCCTGACAGGCCACACCACCCTGCTTTGGAAAAGGTTCTAAAGAGATCCTTGTGAGGGTCAACAACCTGTAGGGTATTTTATTTTGATATAGCAATCCTTGGAGGACAGGGAAATACTTCTTTCTAGTTTGCAGGGGTACTTAATTCATTTTAAAAATGCTTTGAAAAACCCTTTGTTCATCTTTTAGATGCCCGTGTGGGCTGGAAGAGGGGTTAAAGAAATTCAACAGAAGAGATACTGTGTACCTTCCACTCAGTTGTATTCTATCAGCAAGTTTGGAAAGCTGATCTGGTAGTCGTCTTTGTTTGATTACACCCTCAGGTGTGACGGAGACCTCACACAGCGAATACTGATCTGGAGTGGCAGTCACAGCAAACTCCCTGATGGCCTGAATGACGACTTCCTTCGCTGTGGTGTCCTTACTGATCATGATGTATCGGCTTTGCTGGTCAGCCTTAAAAACCCTTAACACTTGATCCGGCAAGTCTGGGGGAAAGAAAGGCCATATGTAAGTAGAACAGATTTTAGTATATGGTAATACAGTTAAGTGAAGTAATCTGAAAAACCTCCTGAGAAAAGATAACACTGAACTTTCATCTCTCCCTTACAATTTTTCTTCAAAGACTTGAGCAGTCCACATACTAAATTCCTGCATGAACACATTTTTCCCTGTAGATAACTGAATGCCTGATCCACAGACAAATGCAAACATATAAGTAACACAAATGCAGCACATAAGATTGTTAGGTTGTTAACATATCAAAAGAAAAAAAGATTGTCAGGTCAATAGCAAAGAAAATGAAAAATTTAAATCTGAAATTCTTCTTTACTATACTGAAAATCCCATTAAGCTAGCCTAAAATATTCCTTTTCCTCTATTTATTTTAGTATGACCTAGTAATAATCTGCATGGTATGTGTTATCTTCATTTTATGAATGAGAAAACAAATTCAGAGAGAATGATTTGCCCATGGCCATATCATATTAGTCTGAAGAATAAAAAAGAACTGATTCCAGTTGTTTGAAATTTAAGGTTCATTCTGACTTTCAGCATTTGACATAATCCATGCCAAACCAAGAGCATAGAGCATTACCATTATGTTAGAAGCAAACAGATTACTACAAGAAAATAAAAGTGGCATGGTGGGGGCGGGGGGGGGGCCTCACCCGGAGTCGTACTGAAGTCTAAAATGCGGTGATGTGACTGCAATAAATCGGGATTGCTGGATGACAAGGTTCCGCTGACAGGCAGTGCAGTGGGGATGTGCTTCGTCTGCCTTAACCCCACTATGCTGTCGTCCTGAGACTGACCAATCCCAATATCGCTGAACAAAGAGGAAAAATCAGAAAATCAATGATCCACAAGTGAAAAGGCTATAACACTCATCAATATGTAATAGATGCAAACCATAAATAAACCATATTTCCTAAGACTTGCAGTTCATTTAAAAGTAACATTAATAAATTTGGTTGAAAACAGCAAAAGCAACTATGGCTTAAGTGTATCTAACTCAACTTATCATGCTGTTCCTTAAGCATATATTACTCTAAAATCTGTCTTTTTCACTAGATAATGCGTAACAAATACTAGTAGTTTGTCAGTATATTCAAGAGAAGATAAGCTCTATTTACTCCTGGAAATAGATTTAAGAAGAAGCATATAGAAACGAGTGTATTCAGTCTCACTCAATTGATGATTTATGCATCAGAATGATAAATTATTTTATAATCTGATTTTTAAAAACTGAAAAAAAAAAACAGAGTAAAATGAACAGAGGGAAAAAAATCCAAACCGTCCTAATTTCATTCTCCAGTGTTTCAGAGAAATAAATGAAATCTCTATGGAGTCAGATGTAAAGAAACCCTGACACAGACACTATTTCTTTTTATTTATTTATTTATCTATCTATCTATCTATCTATTTATTTGTTTGTTTGTCAGAGAGAGTGAGCACAGGCAGACAGAGTGGCAGGCAGAGGCAGAGGGAGAAGCAGGCTCCCTGCTGAGCAAGGAGCCCGTTGTGGGACTCGATCCCAGGATGCTGGGATCATGACCTGAGCCGAAGGCAGCTGCTTAACCAACTGAGCCACCCAGGCGCCCCCAGACACTATTTCTTAATTATACAAAGCATAAAAAAGCAAAGATGCACGGTGATATTTCTTAGCATCAAAGAAGAGGAAATGGAAATCCAATGATTCACTTTCAATTCTCTACTCAAAATTTCTAGTAAGACATTTACGTTCCCCAGAGAAATACCGCTTATTATTGATAGCTAAGAAATCAGTTCCATTTGTAAAAAGTCTGTTACTGTAGACAATTCTTAAAAAGTGATTTAATAACATGTAAAAATTATTTCTAGAATTGAAGGGTCAGCTGTTTTCAGAACAAAACATTAAAATAACAAGCACTGGACACACACAAAATAACTAGATCATAAGCAAATGATTTCTAGAAATACCTTAAAACGAGGAGAAAGAAAACTGTACTAAGATTGAGTGTCCAAAGTATCATAAAGTTATGTTTAGTATCAATTAGGTTTTTAGACATTAGAGCTTGATCATAGTACCAACTATCTGTTTTTTAAAAAATATTTTATTTATTTATTTGACAGAGATCACAAGTAGGTAGAGAGGCAGGCAGAGAGAGGAGGAAGCAGGCTCCCCGCTGAGCAGAAAGCCCAAAGAGGGGCCCAATCCCAGGACCCTGAGATTATGACCTGGGCTGAAGACAGAGGCTTTAACCCACTGAGCCACCTAGGTGCCCCAGTACCAACTATCTTAATGGCTGTGATTTAAAAAAAAAAAAAAAAAAAACTAGCTGCATTCTTTATTTTGAGAGGGGAAAGAATAGAAATTCTGAAGTTAAATAAGCAAGGATAAGATTTTTTTCTTTTAAAGTCAATATAAAAATTAAAGATTTTAGTGTAAATTCTTCCAAATACAGAGGTAAATACAATGACAAAATTCAATTTCAATTTAAACACATATTGACATGCATATAAAGACAAGAAGTATTAACGCTCTGTGAAACAGTAAAACCTTCACATTATTAGTAAAGTTTTGTTTTTCATCCATATAAACCACCTTTTCTGCCAAAAAATCTCAGAGAGAATCCATGACATGAGCCAACTACTGCGGGCTCAGGCCAAAGATAGAGCCAACTGGATCACTACTACCGCAAACGGCTAAAAATACCAGAGCTACCTTCTTAAGAAATGTTTCTCAGCAACATTTTAACACCTAAAATGAAGATCTAACTCTTGCCTCTATCTCTCTTATCCATAGACATGAGGCTACTCTTGGATTGAAACTACTTATATTCAAGACTTAATTCAGAAATGTCCCTCTCTGAGCATATCCTCTAATTGTTTCATCTCTCCAACTCTCTCACTGTTACCAAAGCTGTTCTTTGGCCTTTGTTGATTTGTTGATAGTTTGTTGATTTAGTCCCTCTTTTCTCAGGATTCATCAGTCTTTCTCTACTTACCTTACAACCAGATCTGAATCCTATAATCCTCTTGCCTCACCCTTTTCTTCTGCCTTTTTATTCCCCCACTCCACCATGCCTATCCTTGCCAATTTGCCATCATCCAGCATCTTAGCTGCTATAATACTGACAGTGTTCGGTGGAGGAGGAACCACAGTACATCTAGAAGATTTGTTTAATTGACTAGTGACTTTGTTTAAAAAAAAAAAAATCTTTGTGAACACAAAGATTTCTAGAAGAGCAAAGTTTAAGTAGTAACTAGTATTAAACAAGTCTATCAAACCATATAATAGATCCTATAGTTTATTGAGCCATCTTTTAAATATAATTTTTTTATTTCCGTTGCTTTATATATATGAATTAAATAATTTTCATAATAAAATGCTTAAAAGAGGCATACATGTTCTTAAATACAAATTAAGATGTTTCCTCAGTGTTTCAAAATCAACACATCTTATTTTCTTCTTTTCCTTCTCCAGCTTTTGAATATCTTTTTTAAATACACGTAGAACAAAATTATACATAGTAGTCTCATATTGTGTTCTTTGCCAACATCCTGTACTGTGGATGGCTTATATCCCAGTTCTTACGTGTCATGTTTCTATTAATACTTGCCAGGGTCATGCTGACTTTTATTTAACTTTTTTTAAGGTTCATATTTAACTCATGGCCAAATATGACTGGAGGATGTTTTAGTTATTGTGCTGCTAATAATTCTACATTTAAGTAATTTTTTTTGTCCATTTAAAATAAGTGTTGTTTTTTTTTTTAATCTAGAATGGTCACTTTAAAAATCAATTTCTATTTTCTGTAATATTAACAGGCCTAATCCATCATTTATTACAAACTAACTCAATATAAACATGCTCTCAGGTATACAAATAAAACCATTATACTCATTGCTTATCCTTAGGACTCTGTTGTAGAAATCTTTTTAGCTGACACAAATCCACCTATCCTTATAGTTCAGTGGGGACAACACTGGTTTGACACTCCCATCAATACTACATTTTGGGCCATGTCTCTCTAATCTGTGGATAAAATTTTATCTGAATTGGAATTTAAGAAATGTTTGATATAGTTCTGAATGTCTGTATCTACTGCTTCTCTAGGGAAGACCCATTATTTTATCAAAGAAAGAAAAATAACCTACATGCTTTGAACTGATCTCTTATATCACTGTAGTTCAAGGAATATAAAATAAATGCATTTGGTGCATCCATGTTATTTACTTATTTATTTATAATTTATTAGCATGTGCACAAGTGACATGTGTGAGGGAAGAGGCAAAGAGAGAGAGAGGGGGAGAGAAGCAGACTCCTCACTGGGCACAGAACCAAATACTGCCAATCCCAGGACCCTGAGGCCATGACCTGAACCAAAAATCAAGAGTGGAGGCTGAACCAACTAAGCTACCCAGGGAGGGGTATTACATCCAGGTTATTTAACATCAAAAACAAAAACCTTGGCTAGTGGTAACTGAATTTTATAGAAGATTTCTAGACTCAGAAGGAGCTAAAATGAAGAAATAAGCAAACAGGCAAACAAACAAGACTTTAAAAGTGTGACACCTACAACTTTGTCTAGTCTGAGCTCCTGGCATAAATAAGCAGCCAAGGAGAGATTCAAGAATACACCTCACATTCTGGACTGTAGAGCCCATTGAGAGAAAAAAAGGAGTTTCGTGCTTGGTTAGTGTTATCTTGGCAACAATTAAATAACTGAAAACAGAGGGAGGAAAAAAGAGAATGGCAAGGATGAACAGTAGCAACAAAAGCAGCAGTGATTTGGTTGTCAAAGATCAGATACCGATGGTAGAGAAGAAAGAAGAAATCCAGAAACAAAGGAAAAGTAGCAAAAATAACTCCTAACAATGGGTGAAACAGGAGCAAACATATATTCTTAATTTTTTTACATTCAAGCGATTAAAAAAAAGTTCAAATGAGAAAGTGCTAATGAAGCTTGTGTTAAGTGGCAAATATAGATTAAAATCAATGTGGTTATTTAATACTGCTTCTAAGATAGCTCAGCTATAAAAGCTTAGAACATTTTTTAGACTCGTGTAAACATTAACTATATCACTATCTTTGCATGTCATTTTAACAAAATAAAATAATAGAAAACTTATAGACACTTACTTATATGGTTTCTGTGGTAAGATACTGATTCGAGTCTTGTCAAGTATCTTTTTTAGCTTGTTCCTCCCTCCAACAGTATTGGCTTTACTTTTTTTATTTACTTTTTCAAGTCCTATCACCTGTTCTACATCTACGGCGAGATCTGGAATGGAGTAGCGACTAGCCTTTTTGATGTCTCCAATTTTAGGAAGGTGAGGGGCACCATTTCTTTTCTCTTCTGACAATCTTGTTAGAAGTTCTTTAAATACTAAAATGGAAAGAAACACACACACACAAAAATGCCCATTATAAGAAAGGTAAGCAATTCAAAGGAAATTGTAGAATTTGGAAATAGGTAAGAAGTAGACACTTCAGCTCTCAAAACTATAATCCTATTGAAAAATACTGCTCCAATGAATGAATGACACCAAGAATCTGCTTTGTTAGGTTGCTCTACCACTTCCATTCAGAATAAGTTAAAATACAGTGCTATTTATAGTTATTTAACATAATGGCTGTTTAAAACATTTATCAATAAAAATAATTTTTACAGTCCTCAAGTTAGATTGTGATTTAGAACGAATTACATACATACATATATATATATATATATATGCATTTTACTATATTTTGATTCTATTTGAAATATTACTTATAAAAATGCCTTTTTTCATGATTAAGACCTAAATGTGATAAAGACCAAAAGGAGAAAAATGAAAGTACGCAAAACTACTTACCGAATAAATTGGTTTTCACAGTGATCGATAAGTGTGTGTTATTTCGAAGAATTTCCATGGCTTTTGACAGCTGAATATTTTCAAAGTTTTGACCATTTACTTCTAATATCTAAAAATAAAATTATGAAATTTATTTCAGTATCCCACTTAATTGAAGGAAAAAAGACACCAATATTCACCCTGAAGTTTGGATTTGAAATACCATACCTGATCCCCTCGTTTCAAGCCTGCTTCAGTTGCTTTGCTACCTGAATCTACACTGTCAACAAAGATTCCAAATCCCTTCTCTGAGCCGCCAAGTAAGATAAAAGGCAAAGGAGCTTCTCGGGATGGTTTTGTTAATGTCATCAATCTTCTTTTTGCTTTAGCTGCACATGCAATATTTAACAGCCTTAGATGTCCACCCATTTTCTATAAAAGTTCAGAAAGAGTGGTTTCAAAAACAGGCTGAATTCAATGAACTTAAAATTGATGACTTTTTAAAAAATCACAATTACCTCTCTTTCCAGGTTATTTTCAAATTCTTCTAGAAATCGAGTCATTGCAGGATCTCCCTCAAAGTCATTGAAGTGATTATTCACCCACAATAATACTACCCGTGTAACCTGAAAAAAATCAATGGTTTTCAATAGGTTTTCTTCTTTTCAGTGCTAAAAATGTTCAATTAAAGTCATTTCAAAAAAGATATCTAAAAAACAATTTACTAAATAACAATGGACAATAAACTAACAATAAAACTCCTCACAGCAAGGATTTTACTCATAAGAAAATGATCTTCTGAAAATATATATATTATGAATACAGACTTTTTGTTATTTTGCCAAGAAGGGTTTTGAATCTGTGAAGGGTGGTACTTATATCTTGTTTACTCTCAAAACACATTTGAAATTGGTAATAAAAATAAAGCTATAATAAAACCAAAATAAATTAATACAAAAGAAGACAGAAACTATAAAATAACAGCAGAGGGCAGAATAGACAAAAGGAATAAAAATAGTATTAGGCCTAGAAAGATCTATAAGGGAACAGACTGTAAAAGGAAGGAGCTAGCTAGGAGTTATTGGGAATTACATCTTACTTGCTGACATTAAATTTAGGAGATTTTTGGGCGCCTGGGTGGCTCAGTGGGTTAAAGCCTCTGCCTTCGGCTCAGGTCATGATCCAGAGTCCTGGGATCGAGCCCCACATTGGAGTCTCTGCTCAGCAGGGAGCCTGCTTCCCCCATCCCCTATGCCTGCCTCTCTGTCTGCTTGTGATCTCTGTCAAATAAATAAATAAAATCTTAAAAAAAAAAAAAGATTTAGGAGACTTTTAATACCTATAATTCTTCAGGAAAAATATGTAGCCTTTCTTACACCTTCACACTTGTTTTCGCAGAGCCCTATACCTCCTTTATACAAATGCACAGTTATAGAATATTTGTGTTGTACCCAGCAAGAAGTATGTGGCATTCATTAGACTCTAAGGTCCACGTGGACAGCTTTATCTGTTATGTTCTAAAGACATCTTTAAGACTCACTACAAAGCCTGGAATAGAATGAATTCTCAACAAAAGTTGACTAAATGGGAATGCCTGGGCCAGTGCTGGGCATGGAGCCTGCTTAAGATTCTCTCTCTCCCTCTCCTCTTCCTCTGCTCCCCACTGGTGCATTCTCCTTTAAGAGAAAAAAAAAAGTACAACTGCAACTATTTTTTTTTTAAAGATTTTATTTATTTACTTGACAGATATAGAGAGAGCACAAGTAGACAGAGCAACAAGCAGAGGGAGAGGGAGAAGCAGGCTCTCTGCTGAGCAGGGAGCCCGATGTGGGGCTCGATCCCAGGACCCTGGCATAATAACCTGGGCTGAAGGCCGCTGCTTAACCGACTGAGCCACCCAGGCACCCCTAATTGCGACTTTAAATATAAAAGTATTTGTTTTATTTATGAGCTTAATTTTCTAAATTTTAAATAACAACATAAATTTTCCATAGAATTGTTTTCAAACGTCTTAACTTTTTAATTACAGTGAGAAAATTAAGCATGGTATTCTTCCAGCAGTAGAGAAACAAAAGTGATGGTATATAGTTAATTTTTTAAAAAGATTTTATTTATTTATTTAAGAGAGAGGGGGAGCGCATGGATGGGGAGAGGGGCAGAGGTAGAGGGAGAAGCAGACTCCTTGTTGAGCAGGGAGTCCAACACAGGGCTTGATCCCAGGACCGTAGGCAGATACTTCACTGAGCCAAAGGCAGACACTTCACTGACTGAGCCCCCAGGTACCCCTAGTTAATTTTTTTAAGGATATTATTTTTAAGGAATCTCTACACACAACGTGGGGCTCGAACTTATAATCCCAAGCTCAAGAGTCGCATGCTCTTCTGACTAAGCCAAACAGGCACCCTGGTATATAGTAAATTTTTAACTATAGTTAAAATGCTATTTATAATTAATATACACTTAGGAGTCAAGTTTTGATATTTATATTAATTTTTGGTCATTTACTATCACTGTTGTCCACATTTCAAGTTTAGGAAACCCAGAAGATTACCTCTCTTGAAACTATATCTAACATATAGTCTTTTCATAAAATTAAAATTTTGCAGCTAAGAAACCAAATTAAAATTCTTACTAGCCTATTAGAGGTTAGAAAACGTAGATTCATAAATCATAAGTTGAATACTACTGAATACCACCACCAACAAACAACTTTTAAGATGTATGTGTTAAGATGTATTAAGTGAATTGAGTCAAGGACTACACAAAGAACTTTACCTCTATTTTTCCTGTTCACAATAACCCCAAAAGGGCTGCTAATTATTCATTTTAAAGTAAATAAGTGATTCTCAGGAGGATCAGGTGACACATAAAGTACATGGCAGAGTTAACACTCAAACTAAGTTTTGACAGCTGGAGAGTTTGGCTCCGTTCTTGTAAACTTAGGACTCTCGGAATATGAAATGAAAAGCTTCGCTGTCCTAATGATTTCTCTAAGGCCACAGAACTAGTTAGTGGAAGAACCAGCAGGAGAACTTGGGGGCTTTTCACTGTTGGTCTCCTGTTCTGGATCTTCCCACCTGTCTTCCCCGGTCTGTTTCATGTAAGTTAGACTCACATGGAAAGGAAACATTGAGTACACACAGTGATTAACTCTCACACCTCGTAAAAGTATGTAGTTTATAATCTAATCTAGCCTTGAGAGAGCTCTCAGGAGCTGCCACAGGAGTCTGTTCAGGATTGTACTCCTGGGGCCTACTGACCAGCAATGCTTATAATAAAATGCTGCTTGGGTGCCAATTTAAAAACTGTAACTTTCACCCAGCATACACTGATTTGCCCCAGTAAAGAATGCAGATTCCAATGGAACTCAGGAGTTTGGGGGTTGCATCATTTTTTGAGGTTAAAAAGTACATTCTCTTATTCCATTAAAATAATTTGAACATTACTGGTGTGTGACTAATATTAAACTATCCTTAAGTTTATATCTGAATATTTCATATTTAGAAGCCAAACTAGAATATATTTTCTAACCTTATCCCTGAGGCTCGGGTCATTAAACCACTCCAATAACTTTTTGCCCACTTCCATCGGGCTAGAAAGAAAAGTCCTATAGGTCAACAGGAAGTCCTCTATGAATGTTGGGTCCACCACCGAATGCTCTTCCACCAAATGCATTGTTAATCTCTCTGAGGTGCCCTGTAACAAATAAAAGGTTTAGTCACTATCCTGCATAAATACCATCTATATGGTACCTTAATTCCAAATTTTCAACATAAGATAAACTGGGTAGTAATATATATCACAATTTATAAAACTGCTGCTCATCAGGCAGTATAAAGATTTTTCTTAACAACTGATAAGTTTTAAGAGAAATTATACACAAAAATGTGGCATGCAGAATCCTGAGTGGTCATAACTAACTGATACTACCAAAAAAATCCTTCCCACAAAATGGAGGCACGTCAGTCTTACCTTGATGACGATGTGCCCCTTTCTTGTTCCGGTTCTATCGAGTTCTCGGTGTTCTTTTACCATAACAATTTCTCCTTCCTCCTCAACTTTTTGCATGTTCTTTTCTACTTGGTTGAGGATACGGCAGTAATCTTGCTGGGCTATACAGACAAACTGGAATAAAATATAAGTCACATGTTACTAATGAAGTGCTTGCAAGAGACCTAGCAGTACTAATAATTCAGTGTTTTAATTATTTAACACTGACATTTTTCCATACCCTCTAAATGAATGCAGTAATGAACTTAATCAGACTTCTCTACTTTTTAATGTATTTCTTCCTTGGTCAAGTTTCATTTTTAGCATATTTATATGCACTTTATATTAAAAATCCTAACAATTTTAAAAATCAGAAGATAAAATTAGAAGAGTTCTTTTTCATATGCCTCTTTTTTGATGGTGGAATCTTAGGAGGATAAATTTAAAAACATAATTGCCATTTAGTGGGTTTTACAAGTTAGAAGAGATTTTAAAAACAACAATTTAAAAATAAAGATGGTTTTAATAAAATATCAAAATTCAAAGACACCCTGGATAGATACTATAAATTTGCTAATTATATTGATAATTATAAGAAATCAGTTTAGAAAGTTTATTCAACAACTGTAGCCCTGAAACAAATATATTATATGTTAATTAAAAAAATAAATTAAGAAGTTTATTCAAAAAAAAAGTCCACAAAACAAGTCACCTACTTGTTAAACTTAAGTCATTATTCTTTGTAACTAGTATTAAGAATAATCCTTACTCTTAAAAAAAAGTTAAAAATAATATGCACATCAAACTATTACTCCTCCATCACCCCAAATATAAAAAATCTCAGGGCTTAGGGCAAACCATTAAATTACATTTCTTAGTAATTTTAAAAAGAAAGTGAAGAATGAATCATACAAATCATTTATTGCATAAAATAACCAGAAGCCAGTGAGGAGGAGATAAGAGTTAGATTCTAAAGTAAGAAAGAATCATTGTCTTCTCTGAATTTTGAAGAATTTATTTTCATTTTGCAAATGAAAAAAGCAAGGACATTTCTTTTTCTCCTTTAATGTGAAAAGATTAAAAAAAGGGGGGGGTGGTTAAACTACAGCATACAGAAGATAAAATATGACACAGCCATCCAAAAGCATATTTTCACAGAATATTTACAGTTTTGGCTTAGTGTTCATAATAGCATATTAATTTTTTTAAAAGACGCAAAACCAAATGTTGTAATAACTATAATGAAGACAACATGATCATTATCATTTTGTGGTAGCCTCACAGGAACTTTCTCAATTTATCCACCTGATCATCCCATAATGAAGGTAATACTATTATCCCCTTTTTGTACAGATGAAGAAACATCTGTACCAACAGCCTGCTGACTTGCCCAGGGTCTCATAGTTACACACGTGCTAATCCAAAAATAATAATAATAATAATATATGCACATCAAAATCTTGGAATGAAATATAACAAAGTATTTAATCATTATTGTTTCTGAGCAGTGCAAATTACAAGTGACTTTCATTTTATTTAAAATACTTTTCTGTATTTTCCACACTTTATAATCAGTAAAATTTTTAAAAAGAAATAGCAGTGCTTCCTACTTGAGAAACAGCATATTATAATTTTTTTTAAAGATTTTATTTATTTATTCGACAGAGAGAAAGAGATCACAAGTAGGGAGAGAGGCAGGCACACAGAGGGGGAAGCAGGATCCCTGCTGAGCAGAGAGCCTGGGCTCGATCCGATCCCAGGACCCTAAGATCATGACCTGAGCCAAAGGCAGAGGCTTAATCCACTGGGCCACCCAGGTGCCCCAGCATTTTACAGCATTTAGCTCCTTTCAGAGCTAGCTGGTAGAATCCCATTAATTTTTCAATTAAGAATTTGGAATCAAAAAGTTAAAATTAAAAAGACAGGCTTTTCTTGTAATTACATATAGTTTAATTTTTTTAAAAACCTTAAAAACAAAACACATTTCTTTTTTTTTTTTAAGATTTTATTTATTTATCTGACAGAGATCACAAGTAGGCAGACAGGCAGGCACAAGAGAGAGGGGGAGGCAGGCTCCCTGCCGAGCAGAGAGCCCGATTTGGGGCTCGATCCCAGGACCCTGGGATCATGACCTGAGCCGAAGGCAGAGGCTTTAACCCACTGAGCCACCCAGGCGCCCCACAAAACACATTTCTGTAACACTGACCACCACAGGTGTATGTATGTTTTAAAATATGTGATCCTTAGTTCCTTGTCTCAAAAATAGTTAATTTTTTTCTTATTATAGGGCACCAAAATTGCTTGCTCTCTATGCCTCCAAATAATTTCAGATGACCTTTCTTATACTCAGTTTCAGAGAAAATAATTACATATTGTATTTTCTCATTTATCTCCTAAAAAAAGAAATACATCTATGAGTTAAAAGGAGTAAGTAAACAGAGAAAAGAAAATTTTAGAAGAGAAACATACTAAAATTAACACTAAGTTAAACTCATTTAAGGAAATTAGAATAAGCTTGTTTTGAAATGCTTAATGCCTAGAGAGACATTTTTGGTATTTCTTCTGTACCAAACTGAAGAGTATCATCCAAAAAGAAAATAAAACCCAACTGAATTTCTAAAATGACCACGTATACCTAAAAAGAAATACACTTTATTTATTTTTTTTTTAAGATTTTATTTATTTATTTGACAGACAGAGATCACATGCAGGCAGAGAGACAGAGGAGGAAGCAGGCTCCTTGCTGAGCAAAGAGCCTGATGCGGGGCTCGATCCCAGGACCCTGGGATCATGACCTGAGCTGAAGGCAGAGGCTTTAACCCACTGAGCCACCCAGGAGCCCCAAGAAATACATTTTAGATGAAAACATTTATCTACATTTTTATTAGCAGCTTTAGTTTTGCTTTAAGAAGTTTGTAGATCTAATAAGAAATTAATGTGTAAAATATAACTTTGATATGATAAAGCCAGATGAAAATTGTAAATTATGTATATAATTGTTTTGGTAAGGTTTTATACTTTCAGATAGTTGTTAACACCTGATATATGACCTTGGCATTCTGATATAAAATAAAAATTCAAACAAGATTTTGCTTATACAAGGCCAAAGGCAATTCATATTGAAGGACTGGTTTTGTGGCATTAGATATCATAACTAGTATGTAGAAGAAAACTTAGATGATAAGGGGATGAAGTAAAATTAAGCTTCAACCCTAATACAGTATTGTCAACTTTTAATGTATCCATGTAAATTTCTCTTATACTACTTAAATTCCAAATGTCAGTTTCCATGGGCTCTGAAAAAGTTGTGTTTAACCAGTTTACCGTAACAGGTTAAATCTTTTTAAACTGGGGCATTTTGCTGTCTGTAAGGAAAGTTCATACTTAATTGTTCACACAGGCATCCAGGTGTTCATTTTCCACTGAAGGGTGTAGGGCAGGGTTAAGCAATGCCTGATGTGTCACTGGCAGGCCTAAGACACAGGCAGTGGAGAAGGAAAAAGGGAGAAGGAAAAGGAAAGTAGGAGAATAGAAGAGGAAGAAAGGTATGAGGGATAGGAGATAAGAAGAAGAATAGAAAAAGGCACATATGGGAAATGGAAAACCATTACCAATCACTAAGTACCTATATGTGTCTATATGTCACCCTGCTGTTATCCTTCAAACGGGACAGGGGAAGAAGTATAGACAATGGGAGGAAAGAACTGAAAGAGGAGCACACAAAGGAGGGATCCAGAGCAAAATACAACTTTGAACATGTCTTGGGATCCAAATAAACAGAAATAAATGTTAAATTTAGTCCACTCATTGTAAGCCACTTAGGCTTATTATGAACTCAACTTAATTATCACATTACCCAATATTTATTTTCAGAATCCACTGCAATGTTAGAAAATTAAGACCAGTCCTAGGCGAAGTTGCTTCTTGGTAAAGAGAACACCATTTTTGTTCATTTCATTCAATAACTGTTAATTCCTATAGTGTGCTCAGGAGAATGATATAAACTTATGGAGGCCATCTTAGGGCTGAATGAAAATATGATTCTCATTCTTTCCTCTACCTCCTCTAACAAGAGGATGATCTGACATGTTACTTTCTGAGAGATATATGACATTTTAACAGAAATACACTAAACTTCTAGACCAAAACAAGTGTTTACATTAAATGGTCTAACTTTATTCTCCATCCTTGTTTCACTGCTGAGGGAGTGAATGTCAGATGAGTCAGTGGAGGTATAAGCCTGATTCTTGAAATTCTTGATTTAACATGTTCCTTTTACAGTGGCTTAGAGTGGAGTGGAGTGGAGTGGAAGAAAGAGACTTTGAGTCTCAGGCAGATACCTCACCTTTGACCTACTTTGTATATCTGGCAACCTCGTTATCAGGAGCTATAAGAGTCTAGGTATTTTAATCAGAATTTTGCTAACACTGGGTTTCCCACTAATTCCTCACCCAGTAAATAGATTAGACTATATTCCTTGACATCTACTTCCTCTTCCTTTTCCAGAACTCCCAGATAAATATTTAATGTTACCTGGTATATTTGAAATTTCTGAAGCGCTCTGTAATATTCAGCCATATAACATTTTTAGCAATTATTCTAATACATTTCTATGCCTCTAATATCATTTCAGTTCCATGATTACAAATTTCTAACAAAAGTGGCTGGCCAATTAAGACATATTAATGTAATCAATGAATTCTCAGAAATAAAGTTACTCTTTAACTTGCCCTTTATGGGCAGAAACTCTGACTAAAATGCTCTAGTAATGCCAACATGTCCCAGAGAGGAACTGATAAGAGATAATAGAATGGGGAAACCTTTAACAAATTTCTAGTTTTCTTAGACTAAGTATGGCTTTATTATTTTTGGGAGTATAGTTCCAGAGCTGAAAAATCATATATGACTGCTTTTACAAACATATTTCCAGGCAAATAAAGACTTGAAGATTTACCTACCATTTTGTTTTCTTCTATTATGCTAAATAATTGAGAGTTGACTATATTTAAAATGTTCTTCTGGCATTACTATTCAAAACAATGAACACAGCCATTTATTTTTTTCTCTACAGTACTTACTGAAGGAATTATTTGGCAACACCATTTTGATTCTCTAGGTAAGATCATTTTATTTATAGCCCATGGTCATTTTCTCTTTTGGTAAGTAAAATCCTCAAAATGAAAATTTAGATGGGTACTATTTTACATTTATCAGACACAATAAAAATTCAGTGATGTTCTTTCAGAAAAAAGTATAGTCAGATGTATTTCAGACTACAGACTAATAAATGCAATGAGCACTTAACTTTAATTAGACTAAGTCAAATCTTTGGGTTTATTTATATTAAAATATTTTACCTTTCAAAGACTTATTTTTTCAAAAGAAAAGACATAAATATTAAAAACTTGGTAACACAAGTATCTTAAATTTATTTCTTACTAATACAGAGGTTACCAGTTATAATCAATTAATTATAATCTAAATCTAATTAAAATCTAAATTTCACATTTGGTCTCCATATTTCCTCTAGTCTTTTATTAAATGCTTTTAAATAATGAATATTAACATAATATCAACACTAACATTTTTCTTTTGCTATCAAGTATTTTCTCTTAAATAGCAGTTACTTTTTTACTAGCAAGTTCTACTGATTCATACTATGATTAATTTACATGATTTCTAAATCAATTCCTTATCTTGTAGGTATTTAAATAAAAACACTGGGATGCTTGGTGGCTGTTGGTTAAGTATCTGCCTTCCACTCAGGTCATCATCCCAGGGTCCTCCAATTGAGCCCCACATCTGGCTCCTTGCTCAGTGGGGAGCCTGCTGCTTCCTCTGCCTGCCGCTCCCCCTACTTGTGCTCACTCTCTGACAAATAAATAAGATCTTAAAAAAAAAAAGATTCTGAAAATAAATAAAAACAATACATAACTGTATCACATCTTTATTAATCTACTTATTTCTTTTCATAACATGTTTTATTTCTATATTTTTTCATGAACAGATTATAAAAATATTAATGAAAATTTTAAAATGCCATGTTTATAGAACACTTTTAATAGAACATATTTATAGAACACATAGTTATGCAGGGTGCAAACAACTTTTTTTTTTTTTTTTTAAAGTAAGCTCTGTGTCCAGTGTAGGGCTTGATCTCGGATCAAGAGTTTAAGCTCTATGGACCAAGCCAGCCAGGTGGCCTGAGTCCAAACAACTTTAAGGAAGATTTATATTTAATTTCCTGGGGCATGATAACACTAAAAGTAATAGTTCTAATTTAAGATATTATTTATAATTTCAAAAAATGACCTATTTATATAGGCAGAAAAAAATCTTATCCCAATGGCATATATGTGTTAAGCACAAAATATACATTTTTAATGATATTTCATACCTGGCAGTCATCCACTTTTGTTCTCATAACTCCTTTCATGTATTCTTTGTCCATGGTAGGAGAGACACCGAAACTATTTCCCATACATAATATTTCTGCTTTTCCATCTGGATAAGTTACTTCCACAGAACCATTCAGAATCACTGACCAGGAATCCAGCTAATTCAAAAAAATGAAGACAAAGCAGAAAATCATGGTCATGCAGCTATTAATGCTAGAACGGTTCCTACAAATGATTTAGCAGATCTTTCACTTTAAGGACTGAATAACTCAAGGAAAACAAACTGTTTACTAAACTCAAAGAATAAGGAATAAAGCAAAGCACAACCACATATCTGTGTTTTCCACACACCTAGCAAAGGGTGCAAGGCATTCTGCTCTTTTAATTTGACCTTGGACATTTTTCTCTAAAATAACACAAGGAAAAAGAATTCTTCTTCTCCCCAAAACATATGCAAGCGATATCAAATGATCACCACTGCCTCAGTAAGATCATTTTGTTCTGACAAAAGGTATATTATGAACATTCAAAGTTACAAAAATCTGAAAAGTTAATACATCAAAGTATTTCTATCAGTATCATATGAAATATTATAAGAATAGTGGATTTGGAATACTTTGACATAACAATAAGTGTATCATAATTCTTAAATTATTCAAATTAATTGTTGCAAGCAAGAATTTTTTTGTGTGTATTTGCTGTTACTTAGAGACCCTCAAACAGAAACTTTTTAAGTGGTGGCAATGTTCACTAACCTCTTCACCATCATTTAACACTATGGTCCCAGCTCTTTCCACCACTGCAAACACCATCACGGCACAGAGTTCTCGTCTCACTGACATTGTCATATTGGCAAAAGCAGGCAACTGGTGCATAAATTCTAAGAGTTGTTCTGAAAGGCAAAAGGTATTGTAAACATTACAACTTTTTTTTTAAAGATTTTATTTATTTATTTGACAGAGAGAGAGACCACAAGTAGGCAGAGAGGCAGGCAGAGAGAGAGAGAGAGAGAAAGCAAAGCTCCCCATTGAGCAGAGAGCCCAATGTGGGGCTCTATCCCAGGACCCTGGGATCATGACCTGAGCCGAAGGCAGAGGCTTTAACCCACTGAGCCACCCAGGTGCCCCAACATTACAACTTTTTTAAACGCAAACATTCAAAAAGAATACTTTAGGTTTCTTTTTAAATGTCCGACAAATGTGCCTACTGGAAAATATAATTACTTCAAATATTGTTAGTGCAAAAGTTGGATTTCTTGCAGGTATACAAAGAACTGTCACTGTGGAAATGGTGACATTTACTTACTGATTTAGGAACAACAGTTTACACTATAATTCAAATTCTAATGGAAATGAAGAAATTAACAAACTTCAAATGAGAAATTTCTATTGAAAATGAACTGTAATCTTATTAAGGCTAACTAAAGGGTAAAATAAGCTGAAATGAAATAAAGCTCTGAGAATTCTCCAAAAAGTCAGTAGGTCTATTCTAGTGTCTTTTGGCCAAGTAGATATCCAAAACAGCAGAAATAACCTCTTTTAATCTAAAACTAGTCCAGGATTTAGAACCCAAAGGATAAATCTGATGAATAAAGACAAACCTATCAAAATTAATCAACTAAAAAAATTTACATTATGTGAGAAATACAAATGGAAATTGATATATTATTTTTTATTCCACAGACTGGCCAAAAAAGAGAAAAGTATGAACACTCTTCCCGTTAGCAATGCTGTGGAGAAACAGCTTAAACTTTGATACTTTTCTAGCTGTTGACAAGATGGATGACTTCATAGTCTTTTCTAGTCCTGTGGTCTCTATTTTTAATTTTCTCTATTATTAGGTAGCTTTACTAACTACTTACTAAGTGCTTTCCTTACTCTTCACCATGGCTCCATGAGGCACATGTTTTCTTTCTCATTTCACAGGGGGGAAGCAGGCTCAAAGTCATATAATTAGGAGGTGGCAGTGATATGATTCAGGCATTCAGGACTGCCTGCCTGCCAAAGCTTCTGCTGGACATTATAGGTAGTGATAAAGAACACAAGGTGAATGGCAGACTTCATTTGAATACTTATTAGTTCTATTACTTTGGAAAACCTGACTGATTCCCTTAAGCATGTTTCTGTCATTTATGAAAGAACAATATATAGATGAGACAATAAAATGAAATCCATCTGTCTGTTAGGATTTAGTGACATATTTTATGTTTTCGGATATACAGTAGCTTATTAATTGCAAAAACAACACAGAATAGAAAGATATATTCTGTGAAAACATTACATTTCCAGAAGGTCAGACTAAGTGTTCTACTCTGGTCCAGCTGGGTAATGTCTCTTCTGATTAGACCCTATGTCACCCCTCCTGTGTAAGACTTTTCATAACACAGGGTAGCTTTGGAATCAGAGTAACAATGGTAGGTGGTACTCAGTGTTCTTAAACCTGACCCAGACTGCCGTGCTAGGAAATTAATTTACTGTTGCAAACCAGCATTATTATTTTTTTTTTTGCAACCAGTATTTAAAAAAGAAAAAGAATCAAAGCACATCACTTATAAAATACATTCTGTTTAATGAAACTTTTATTTCTGGAATGAGTAGGTGCATAAAATATATCTATTCCTGGGTACAGTGATAAAGCAGTTTCTAAAGCTACTTCAAGAGGTGATCCACATCTATTATATATGGGAGGTAAGAATCATTGTCTTACAAAGGCACGGACCTTTTGATTTGAAAATATAAAGGCCAGTGTATAAACCCTGGTCCTCTGACTCGCCCATCACTGTTAGTTCTGCAGTTACCAGCTCTACTTTCTTCAGCTATTAGTCCCCTACCCCTCACCACAAGGTATTAGAATATTATCTATAGAACACATATTTTGCTTTTCCCCCTCCCCTACTGATACTAAATTTCCTTGAACAAATGAAAATTTACGGTCTTAAGAAAATATGGGACTAGAAGTTGACAGAAATGTCTTAAATTTAACATAATATGGTTAGGCAACAATAAGTCAAATTACAACCACATATGTGACTGAAGAATATGGAGCTTATGAATATAAAATATAAAAATATATTCAACTAGGGGCTCCTGGGTGGCTTAGTTAAGCATCTGTCTGCCTTTGGCTCAGGTCATGATCCCAGGTCCTCCGATTAAGCCCCGTGTCAGACTCCCTGCTCAGCGGGGAGCCTGCTTCTCCTTCTGCCCATCCCCTATTCATGCTCTCTTGCTCTCTCAAAATAAATAAATCTTTATAAAAATATATTCAACTAGTACTTGTTATAATGATTTGAAGTATTTTGCATAGAAACTATTCTTGATTTTTGGAAGATTCCTGCTCATTAGTGGGTCATGAAATCAAGTTGTGCTATATGAATAATGACTAACATTAAAAAAAAAGATATGATAGGACAGGAAATATCTGTGTATCACACATAATATAGATAAATAATAAAAAAATAGAAAAGATATAATTATAGTCATATACATGATTCTTTAGCCTCAATTGAAAAACTAAAAATAAATAAATGCTTAACCAGATGATATCTAAGAGTTTTTAAGACTCTCAAAGATTCAATAATGGTATTTCTGGTTTTGTAGTAACTTCTGTTTATTACACTGGAGAATTAAAGCAATTAAATAAGTAAAAAAAATTCTATCATAACCTTCAATAAATACATAAATATTAAATGAAGCATTTGGCTGTCAGGACTCAATATAAACTCAGGTAATGCCACAGGGATCACATACACATAAGGAATTCAATCTGGGATGAGTAAAAAGATAGTTTCTAGGACATGAAAAGCAGCAGCTATGGATTGGGGAAGCAGGACTACTTTCTTCTATATTGCTTGGAAAAATCTATTAGAGTCATACATTAGGGGCGCCTGGGTGGCTCTGTGGGTTAATCCTCTGCCTTTGGCTCAGGTCATGATCTCAGGGTCCTGGGATGGAGCCCCGCATCAGGCTCTCTGCTCGGCGGGGAGCCTGCTTCCCACTCTCTCTCTGTCTGCCTCTCTGCCTACTTGTGATCTCTCTCTGTCAAATAAATAAAATCTTTAAAAAAAAAAAAGAATCATACATTAACTAATACTATTTTATCTTATTAGGAAAGAATATTTCTGCTCATGAAAAAGACATTTTTAAAAACTTTTTCTAGTCAGTGTGACATACAGATAACCCAGATAATCAACTTACAGACATCATAAGCGACATCAGTATAGAAATTAACTTATATTATTTGCTTTGCTTTAATTTTGTATGAGAAATGATGACTATAAAGATTTTTTTTTTTTTAAATCTGTGGAGTTTTTTGGTGGTATGTTGAAGGAGAGAAAAAATTCTTTGGAAGGGTTCTTGGAAGTAGGTCTCTACCTTAATGTGTCAAGGCATCAAAACAAAAAATTAAATTTACAACCATTCAGTAACTGAGGACCTACAGAGTTATGAGTTGGAGAGCATAAATCAATAAAGTTCCTTCCTTCAAAGCACTGAAACAAAGGACTGAAATGCACCCAAGAATCTATGGGAATCCAAAAGCAATTTCTTAAAAATTCTTGCAGTTTTTGAAATATGATCAAATATTAGCAACTTCATTTGATTGAACTTAGATGTCCCTCCCCACCCAGATAAATCATCCCTCCCCCTTTTTTGTCGGGGTAGAGGAAGGTGGTTAGGAAGAGATGTATCCAGAGAAAGCATCAATTATGTAGAAGTTTGTAGTTTATATGAAAGGTGTATACTATAACTAAATACTGGAAGATGAGTTAGATTTAATTAAAGAAAGAGCAAAAGAGCTAAAGAGTTCTCACATGTGGTTCTGTTTTGGGGAGTTAGAATATAAGATCTTACAAGATCTCTTGTAGATGAAGTACTCATTAGGTCTTATCTTTAATAATAATGGTTTATTGTTTTAATTAATAGTATATTGAAAGAAGCAAGCATCAGACTCATCATAGCTTACAAGTGAATTGGTATTCAAGTAAATGTTATTCACTGGAGATTATATCAACAAGTCCATTAAGAAAAAAGATAGCTTTGTATTCTTCTATAGGAATCAGCACAGCTTTTGCTTTCCAGAAATTGTGGAAAAGAAAGCTTCTTAGATATGAAGTGAAAATTTTAAATTTCCAGGAACGACATTTTTAGTAGTTATTATTTTCTTCCATAACTATACTAAAATGAACATATTAAAAAAAGATGATACATTAACTTACAAAAGAATAATTTCCACATCAATCTGTTCATAAGCAGTGTTCAACCTAATTAAAAAAAAAAACCTGAGCAAGGATTTTTGATTAAGACGGCAAACTGAACACACTTCCAACTTCACTTTCTCTTTAAAGCTACAATAGAAAGATTTTTGAAAAAAAGTCAGCAAGGACAAAGAGAATAGGACAGTGAAGTACAACTTTTTGGACACTGGAAACCAAATGCACGTGTATGTGGTATCAGACAGGAGTGAATGAAACCCACTGTTTTCAGCAGGTAAAATAGAACCACTCTCATTTATGCTGCAGAACCCTCAAAAGACTTAGGAACTGTCAGCACCTTTGGAATGGGAGTGGAGGTGGTAGAGAATGAAATGGGCTGGAGTCAGGGATGGATGTCTGTGAAGCCATTAAGTCCCCTCCTCCACCAGAAATTATCCAGAAAGGATTAACACAGAACACGTGCTTTATTGGGGGCCACAGACCCAGGTGGCTTCCTCTTTTCACTTCCTTCAGGTCTGAGCCCTTTAAAAGGACATTACCAGCCATTCCATCCTAAAAGAGGCTCCGGTTCAGTTTATTCCCCAACCTCCAATACTTCGTAATCCCCACTTTATTCTTCAGATTGCAACAGAGCAAGGACCTTAACTGCCTTGCCCCCTACCAAGTTGCCAGGACTTAGAAACATGTTCAGTACATCCAAGGTGCTCAACCGTATTAGCCGAATAAATGAAAGGTTACCAACATGTGATATTCACCTTAAATACCTAGCAATTCCTGTAAATTTTAAAATTATATTTTAAATGTATAGTCCTAGTTGTTGGTTTTTCATCCTTAATTTTCTAGCATATATATATAGTGTAAGTGGTAAAAGATTTTCTTCATGTTTGTTTCCCTCAAGACACATGCAACTGGCCACTCATAACTATGCCCGTGCGGTCCTATATCTAATCTCAATAGATCCAGTTTCTTGAATTTATCTTCAAATATATATTGGCCCCAAAAGAGTTGGCACAGTGGTAGGAAAGATAATCTGGCTCAGCCAAAGGTGGTTACAGATTCCAGGCCTGTGGTGGAGAGAAAATGCTCAACAGAAGTTGCTCTGACTCCTAGTATTCTAAGGAAGAAGCTGGAGTGCAGAAGACTTACTCAAACACTACACCGTTATTATATAGTTAGCTCTTGCTCTGATAGAAAAGTGGGTAAAGGGAACTTCAGGGGGGCACCTGGATGGCTCACTCATTAAGCGTCTGCCTTCAACTCAGATCATGATCCCAGGGTGCTGGCATCAAGCCCTGCATTGGGCTCTTTGATCAGCGAGAAGCCTGATTCTCCCTTTCCCACTGCCCCTGCCGCTGTGTCTCCCTCTGTCAAATAAATAAATAAAATCTTTAAAAAAAAGAAAAGGGAACTTCAGGGATCAGGAAAACAGATACAAAGCCACTTAGATTTCTAACTTTAGGGTGCACTTCAAGTCTCAACAACCCACAGCTCACAGGCTGCTAACTTGACATTTCATAGTTTTCTCTCACTCAGTCCCATCTTTGTATGGAACCACAGGAGAAGCAAACCTGACAATTTTACCAATTGTCATTGACTAGTATTTACATACAAAAAACATGAGCTTAACAGGAATAGTGCTCACAAGAAAAATATTAGAAGTAACACTGGAAGACTACTTTTTTTTACCCATAATCTAAAAAGGGGCTCATGGGAAAGGGTTGTATTAGGAAGTTTTATTATTTGCTCCAGAACATAACTGAGTAAAATTTATTTTTTTCAACAAATACTAGTTACTGTTTATGCAAGGGAAATTTATAAATTAATTACTTTTTAAAGCTTACTATTCTTGGGTATATTTTATTAGATCATTTTACCCTAAATTTTCAAAATTGCTCTTAGATTCATTTTCTCATCCAAACTTACCAATGTCATCGTCCGTCCTGTCAATTGGATCCTTCTCTAGACAGTCTCTCACAATGTCCCTACTCATCAGAGGATCCGACGCCCTCTCAATGTCTTCTTCATCATCATCATCCTCAGAATCCACTGCTGTTTCTGGCAACCCACTCAGGTCCATATCACCAGCCTCACTTTCTGTGGCCTTAGAAGAGACCAAAACAATTTTTTAAATTATCTTAAGCAAATCTTTTGTACTCAAAGGAAATAAGAACAAATTTAATTTGAAATATTTAATTTTTAGTATATTTTAGTAAATTTTAGTATATTAACTTGTCTATAACTAAGCATGTATTCAATATCAATATCAAGTACCAGGCACTATGTAAAAGGAATTAGTTCAACAAAATAGGAGTGAATTTGTATATTACGTTTCTAGTTAAAATTAATGATCTTATCTCAATAATTCTGATTTCTTATCTGTGCTGTCATATGTACTTGAAATAGACTAAAGAAAAAGACAGTGTTTGTTTTTACTCTATTTTTCAAAGAGAATGGCTTAAGCTAAGAGTTTAAGGTAACGAGTGATTTTGAGCAATTCCTTCCCCAAAAGAATAGGTGTGAACTTATTAATGCCAAGACTGAAAAATTTCTTTCCTATTAGACAGTCCTTACGGAAAAGTGAATCATAAATCAAAGGTACCTTGGTGAGTATGTGAACAAACATTAACATTTAGTGTGACTATCCCAATGTCCACTCTCCAATTATAAATTACCAAAAAATATTAAAAGACCATATGCCTACTGGTAACACATTCTTTCTTCATTCCTCAACAC
This sequence comes from Taxidea taxus jeffersonii, assembly GCA_003697995.1. Classification (NCBI taxonomy): domain Eukaryota; kingdom Metazoa; phylum Chordata; class Mammalia; order Carnivora; family Mustelidae; genus Taxidea; species Taxidea taxus. The sequence goes on from ML102627.1 coordinate 244,729, forward strand.
AGGTGACTGTACCAAATTCCAAGTAATCAAGATATACTCTACTCTAGTACTGGAACGTTTTTTGAGTCACAGTAATCTCTTCAAAATGATCTCTTCTGTTGGGCAATATCAAGGCTAGAACAGTTATCCTATTTAGGTCATTCTATGCCTATTGTGATTATCATCTCAATAATACATACAAATGTTATCCTATTACATACCCAGAATTCACTGTGTAAGCATAAAAATGAATTCAATTAAATGTTAACTGTGTAAGTCTTAAACATCACAAACATGTTTTGCCAGATAAAATATTAAACTTTTGAAAATAGTTTGTTTTAAAACCATTAAGTTTGTAGAAAACATGTATTATAAAGTTTACTAACGTTGAATAACTTGCAGTTCACAGGGTTTTCAAAGACAATAATGATGACTTATTTTTAAGAATAGGCCTAACACATTAAAAATGAAAGAGAAAAACACAAAATGCTGAGCCTGATCATCATCTAACACCAAATACTTACAGTGTGCCAGGAACTGCTCTCTTGTATGTATCTCAGCTCATTTAATCCTCAATACAATCCTATTAAGTAAGTGCCATTACTGACGTTCATAATTATTCAAACATGCAGTAAAGAGAAATCATTTTTCCAAGGTCATGTTGCCGATAAACTGCAGAATCCAAATCACAGACCAGGATTCTGACTCTACAGTCTTAACCAAACCTAATCTGTCTCTCTGTAACAGACACTTACATATGAATGTGGCTTATATAAGGATCTATACTTTGTAATTCAGCTTAGTCAATAGTTAAAGAAAAAATTTATTATTTTTTATCAACAAAATTTAACATTTCTCAAGTCTTGGTTTATACTCCCAAACGTAACATTTAATCTTACCTTTCAAAGTAGTACAAACAGGTGTTAATATTTTCTAAGGTTTAACAAAAAAATTTTAATCACCTTTAGTTCTTTAGGTACACCTTCTTTTTTTATTTTATTTTATTTTTTAAAAGATTTTATTTATTTATCCGATAGACAGAGATCACAAGTAGGCAGAGAGGCAGAGAGAGAGAGGAGGAAGCAGGCTGTCCGTAGAGCAGAGAGCCCGATGCAGGGCTCGATCCCACGACCCTGGGATCATACCCAAGCCGAAGGCAGCAGCTTTAACCTGCTGAGCCACCCATGCGCCCCTAGGTACAACTTCTTGAACTAAAATACATACATGGTAAGAAAAACCTAAGGGGAAAATAAGTGAAGACAGAATATCTAATGAAGACAGAATAATTAAAAATGGAAAACCTAATGTCTGCAAAAGCTCTGTAAGTAATGGTCTTATATTACTGCTGGAGTTAAGACCATTATCAGCAGAGGTACTCTAGGTGGGAGAGCAGTAAGACCACAGAATTAATTGTGGCACACTTAGAAACACACGTCCCAATTTATTCAGAATTCAACTGTCTCTAGATTGTACAATAAAACTGAGGTAGAACTTGATATGATGTAGTATGCCAAGACTGTGATCAGAGAAATTAGGCTAGCCCTGTTATTATCACCACTTTATTTCTGAAGTCTAGAAATGTGACAATGTGCTAATGCTTGCTATGTTTATATTTTCACACCAGTTTTGTCTTAACATTGAAGATTATTATTCATCACCTTATATTTTCAAATATATAATTAGTCCTCTATATATTCTTTAATAAGAGCCTAGAGTGAAGAAGGGACATTAATGGAGACAGAAATTAAAAAACAAAACAAAAAAATAACTTCTAACTTCTTTTTCTTCCCCATTCTTTATTTTTTTTATTGTGCTATGTTAGTCACCATACAGTACATCATTAGTTTTTGATGTAGTGTTCCAAGATTCATTGTTTACATATAATGCTAGTGCTCCATGCAATATGTGTGTTAGTATTTAAAAAAAATTTTTTTCATTTAAATGCATTATAGGTTCCAGTAAAGACCACTGCTTAATTCTTAATAAAAACTTCTAAGTAACATAGTTATATAGCTTACAGTTTTTCTTTAATTGTTAAACATCTAACATACAGTAAGAGATAAAAAGATATTTCATACCATCCCAAAGAAATCATGACTGACATTTAAATGAATTATATTTAAGCCTTAAATAGAACAAAAAGACTTTTTTTTTTTTTTTAACATAAGCTCTATGCCCAACACTGGACTTGAACTCAGAACTCCAACATCAAGAGTCACATGCCCTAATGACAGAGCCAGCCAGGCATCCCAGAACAAAGACTTTTAAATGGGAATTGGATTGGGGTGCCTGGGTGGCTCAGTGGGTTAAAGCCTCTGCCTTCGGCTAAGGTCATGATCCCAGAGTCCTGGGATGGAGCCCCGCATCCCATCTGGCTCCCTGCTCAGCAGGGAGCCTGCTTCCCTTCCTTTCTCTCTGCTGGCCTCTCTGCCTACTTGTGATATCTGTCTGTCAAATAAATAATCTTTGAAAATAAATTAATTAATTAAATAAATGGGAATTGGATTAATCTCTTCAAAAATGAACCCTCCCCATGTGTGTAAATGATCATTAGTTGTTTTCTATTATATGTATTCCATCCTTAAACAAATTATTCAAGAAAGAACACTCACTAAACCAGTAACTTATTTTTTTTTTTTTTAAAGATTTTATTTATTTATTTGTCAGAGAGAGAGGGAGGGAAAGAGAGAGAATAAGCACAGGCAGACAGAGAGGCAGGCAGAGGCAGAGGGAGAAGCAGGCTCCCCGCCGAGCAAGGAGCCCGATGTGGGACTCGATCCCAGGACGCTGGGATCATGACCTGAGCCGAAGGCAGCCGCTTAACCAACTGAGCCACCCAGGCGTCCCCAGTAACTTATTTTTTAAAAATAAATGTTCATTATATTTTAAAATACTACAGAATCCCCTTAATTTTTTTTTATTTTTAACTAAGCCTTAGGCCCAACGGGGGCTCGAACTCTCGACTCTGAGATCAAGAGTTGCATGTTGTACTGAGTAAGCCAGCCAGGCACCCCTAAGGAATTCCTTTTAATAATACCTTTTAAATAGAACTTGATAAACAATTTTTTAGGAGTCTACTAATTCCATAATATTACTGTTTCATGAACAATGAAATATTTGGAGATTGGAGTTAAAAGTGTAATGAACAAATACCAACTGGCCTACAGAAGTGTACCCAGCTTAGGAATGCCTGGAACCAAGTAGTTACTGAATTTACATTTGCTAAACAAAAAACTTAAGTTATTCAAATCTTAGTTCTAACGTTTATAAGGTGACTTTAGCAAAATTACTTAACCTCTATGAACCTAGTTTTATTGGCAAACTACAGTTATATCTTCCCATTCATAGGACTGTTCTTGACTCAAATATGGAAAAAGAAAAGAAAGCTCATCACAGGTTACTTCAAAAGTCAGTCCCTTCCTGGGGCACCTTGGGGGCATAGGTCATGATCCTGGGATTGAACCCTGTGTCAGGCTCCCTGCTCAGTGAGGAGTCTGCTTCTCCCTCTTCCTCTACCCCTCATTCCACTCATGCTCTTAAAAACAAAACAAAATAGAACAAAATCTTTAAAAAAAAAAAAAAAGTCCCTTCCTCAAGAGGATATGTTTTCTTATATCAGCTTATCTTTACCTCCTCCCATCCCAGGAATGAAGCTTGCACACAATTTGTCTTGGCAAAATTTAAAAAAAAAAAAAAAAAATTTGTGTTCAATACTGCAACCTCTTACTGTAAAAAATGTCTCAGGTGGGTACCTGGGTGGCTCAGTGGGTTAGAGCCTCTGCCTTCGGCTCAGGTCATGATCTCAGGGTCCTGGGATCGAGTCCCGCATCGGGCTCTCTGCTCAGCGGGGAGCCTGCTTCCCCCTCTCTCTGCCTGCCTCTCTGCCTATTTGTGATCTCTCTCTGTGTCAAATAAATAAATAAAATCTTTAAAAAAATTTTTTTTTAAAAATGTCTCAGGCTAATTGCAACCCTTAAATTCTGGCTAAATGGCTTATAAGATAATTATAAAAACAGTGATCCTACACTGAATGACCACCATATAGCTAGTACTACATTTGATGCTTTTAATACATAATCATCTTCACATCAATTCAGCAAATTAGTATTATTACCCCTACTTTTCAGATGAGGAAACACTAGGAAAACCAAATAAATTGTTCAATGTAAACCAAACCAAACCTAGTAATTGTACTGGGACTTAAAAATCAGTTCTGACCAATACAAGCTAGTAAATACTCTGCACTATAATACTTTGCCTAGTTTTCTCAATAGACTGTCTTCATAAAGAAAATAGTTAAATCATTAATCATCAGGGAAAAGCAAATCAAAACCACAATGAGATATCATCTTACACCTGTCAGAATGGCTAGACTCACAAAGACAAAAAATAACAAGTGTTGGTGAGGATGTGGAGAAAAAGGAACCCCTGTGCACTGTTGGTAGGAATAAGTGTGAAAAACAGTATGGGGGTTCCTTAACAAATTTTTTTTTTAAGATTTTATTTATTTGACAGACAGAGATCACAAGTAGGCAGAAAGGCAGGCAGAGAGAGAGAGGAAGGGAAGCAGGCTCCCTGCTGAGCAGAGAGCCCGATGTGGGGCTCGATCCCAGGACCCTGGGATCATGACCTGAGCTGAAAGCAGAAGCTTTAACCCACTGAGCCACCCAGGCGCCCCTCCTTAACAAATTTAAACTAGAAACACTATATGATCCAATAATTCTGCTACTGGATATTTACCCAAAGAGAACGAAAACACTAATTCAAAAGGATATATTCATCTCTATGTTTATTGCAGCATTATTTACAATAGTTAAGATATGGAAGTAACCCAAGTGTATATCGACAGATGAGTGGATAAAGATGTGACTTGTGTGTGTGCAAGCACACACACGCACACACACACCCAGGAATATTGTTCAGCTGTAAAAAAAAGGAATTAGATCTTGCCTTGCCATTTGTGACAACAGTGGATGGATCTATAGGTTATTATGCTAAGTGAAATAAGTCGAAGAAAGACAAATACCACATGATTTCACTTATATGTGGATCTAAAAAACAAAACAAACAAAAAGAAGAAACTGACCTATAAATACAGAGAACAAACTGATGCCTGCCAGAGAGGGAAGGGGTTGGGAGAATGGGCAAAATGGGTGAAGGGGATGGGAAATACAGGCTTCCAGATACGGAATGAACAGGTTAGGAGAATAAAAGTTACAGACAATAGAGGGAATATAGTCAATAGTACTATATTAACACTGTATAGTGACAGATGGTAGCTACACTAGTGGTGAGCACAGCATAATTTATTGACTTGTGGAATCACTATATTGTACACATGAAACTAATGTAAAAATGTAACACTCTGTCAACTCTACTAAAAAAATAGTTAAAATATAATAAAGCAATGAAATTTTTCTGCTTTGCTAAGTCATACAACATAAAAATTTAAATATATGTATTTACATATAAACATAAATAAAATGCTTGCTATTTTCCACCTTCCTCCAAACTATAATATTACTAAGATTAATGCTAGTCTTTAAACACTTTTATTCTAAATAAAGATAAGCACACAGGCACTTTATATTTTAAAAGTATCTGATTATATTTGTCTCAGGAGCCAGAAGAAAGATTTACATAATTCAGTTAGGCAAACAACTCCTGTCCTAAATTATAGATTTAGATGTACATTATAGTTAAACAGTAATATTCTAAAAAAAACCCTAGTAATATTTTCAGATCAATGCCAAAAGCTCTATAATTTTGTGAAATCAAAAGGGACTACATATATTGTATTATTGAATACAGTTCTTAAGACATTATTTTGCATTTCTAAAGGATATCAAGAAAATGAACAGAAGAAATATTAAGTGCCACAAAGCTCCAGTGAAACATTAATTTAACTAAAATTAATTAATTTAATTAAAATAAAAATAACTACAACATAGGTTTTATTATCAGGTACTCAAAAATCATTTATGAAAAAAACCTTTTGCTTATTAAATAAACCATGAATATCCACATGGTTAAAAGAGTTGCTTACTAAGCATTTTTTTTTTTTTTTAAAGATTTTATTTATTTATTTGACAGAGAGAGATCACAAGTAGGCAGAGAGGCAGGCAGAGAGAGAGGAGGAAGCAGGCTCCCCGCCGAGCAGAGAGCCTGATGTGGGGCTCGATCTCAGGACCCTGGGATCATGACCTGAGCTGAAGGCAGAGGCTTTAACCCACTGAGCCACCCAGGCGCCCCAACTTACTAAGCATTCTTGATGTAAATAAATTTTGTGCAGTTTCAAACATACATATTTAACCCAAAGAGTATCTAAGTCAGACCCCTATATAATTTAGGGTAGAAGAAGATTATATTGAATGCTAATGCTGATGTTAATTTAAATGAGACAAGTGAGTAGGAACTACTTATAAAACCATATATATGTAGAAGGTATGAAAATATATTTGGAAATAAGTATAATGCTTGCAATAAGGCTAGTTTGCATATTTTAAGTTATGCTGTTCCTAATTTTACACATTAATTTTTTTATTTCAATATAGGCTTTACAAATATATTTATGCCTAAAAGACAGGAACAATTTTACAACTCTTAGTAAAAACTGTTAGTTTTTTTTCCAAAAACCACAATCGTAACAGGTTTATGAACATCTATCTATAAATATTTGTTATAAGTAAGAATGTCTGTGCTAATTTGACAGGAAAATAACATATTTAATCCTCATATATTCAATTACTAATATATTTTGAAATATTTTAAGGTACAGATATCTACATGTATTCTTTTACAAATTACTCTTATTCTTTGAATATTGTTATATGGTGAGCTGAGTATTTTTCTTATTAATCTGCATAAGTGAGTTGTAGGTTTTTTTTTTTTTTAAGATTTTTATTTATTTATTTGACAGAGATCAGAAGTAGGCAGAGAGGCAGGCGGGGGGGGTGTGGGGTGGGAAGCAGGCTCCCCGCCGAGCAGAGAGCCCTGATGTGGGGCTCAATCCTGGGATCCTGGGATCATGACCTGAGCTGAAGGCAGAGGCTTTAACCCACTGAGCCACCCAGGCACCCCAGTGAGTTGTATTCTGACTTTAAATCTTTGCCTCAAATGATCTTTTAACTATTAATTTTTTTAATTTTTATACCATTAAGAGTTTGCTAACCCTTTAGTTTATATGGAATTTAATTTTAATTATGATATAAGGTGAGACTATAGGGGTGCTTGGTTAGCTCAGTCAGTTAAGTGTGTGACTCTTGGTTTTGGCTCAGGTCATGATCTCAGAGTCATGAGACCCATCCCTGTGTAGGGCTCTGTGCTCAGCATGGAGTCTGCTTGAGATTCTCTTCTTCCTCCTCTTCTTCTGCCCCTCCCTCTGCTTGTACTCTTTCTCCCTCTCTCTCATACATACATACATATTTTTAAAAGTAAAATAAATAAAAAATAAAGTATGACTATAAAATGACTACCCCCACCCCAAAGATCACTTATTGAAAAATCCATCACATCGTTCATTGATTTGTAAGGATTCCTCTATTACATATTACGTACTTACACATGAATTCCATTTTACTTGACTTCTTTGTTCTATTGATCTATTTCTGAACAACTGTTTCCAGTCCACCAAGCTATTGCTCTGATAATCACACCATGTAGCTAGGATCTTATCATAGCTAGAATTACACTATCTCATATCACCAATTTAGGCATTCTGTTTTCTACTGCCAACAAATTCCTACCTTCAACCGTTTTCATCTGTTTCCAAGATAACCCTTTTTCAACTCATGATCTTCAGTCTTCAAGACTCTACTTACTACCTTCTATACTTAGCTTTCACCCCTCCAGCTTGTGAACTCTAATATTTCAATCACATTCATTCAATACACCTTTATCCAATGCCCACAATTTCCTGGCTCTAAAGAGAAAATGGAGATGAGACAGAGAAGTTCCCTATCTTCTTGAAACTGTCATCTTAGTAAGCAGACAGAACAACACAGAAAGCAATAATTATTTCAGTCGAAGTCTAAACAAAAGGATCAGCCAGGAAAGAAACCAAAATGTAGGACCTACTTTTCAGAAGGTAATAAGGAAAGAACTCTCTGAGAAGAGAGTACTTAAAAATGAAGGCAGAAAAGGATCAACCTAGGAGAAAACACTCTGGGCAGAAGGCATGCAAAAACAAAGCTCAGCAGTTAAAAAGAGGTTGGCATGTTGCTTCATCCATCTTTGTGTTACACTCATTTAACAAAACTCCAGGACTGGATGAAGCCAAGTCTTTGCTTTCTTTTTACTTAACAGGACAGAGGGAAATCACTCTGTGTTTGATGGCACCATCTCAACTGAGCTTCCATTACTCTAGACAATTTATTTGCTCTCCTACTCCCTGAAACTTCTATTTCAAAACCTCTCTCTGCTTAAAATTCTCAAACTGCCAATCCTCTTACTCTCAACAAATGAACTCACCTCTTCAGAGAGAAAAATCGAAGCCATGAGAGAGAAGCACCCTCAACTCCCAAACTCCCCACCCCAAATCCACCATGATAAATATGTACCTTTTAAAACAGAGGAAGGTTACTCTTCTTAAAGCTAGTTATTCCACTTTGCTCTTGAGCCCCCTTCCTCCTACCTTCTCAGAAGTATTATTCTGCCCTTTTCTCTCTGGTACGCAGCGTTCAACTTCAATCTATCTGTGCCCATCTCATAAGCATTATACTTACTTCAATATCACAACTTTCTGACTTAGGAGAAAGCCCTCCTAGGCAGAATTACACAAAGATTTAATGGCTGCCATGGGAGATAGTTGTCCATCCCTGGAAATGTTCAAGAATAAACTGTATGCTTCACTGATAGAAAAGCAGTAGATTATGTCAGTCAGAGACAAATACCATATGATTTCACTCATATATGCAATTTAAGAAACAAAACAGTTAAACATTGGGAAATAAAAACAAACAAAAAAAAGAGAGCAGAAGGCAAACTATAAGAGAGACTCTTAACTATAGAGAACAGACTGAGGGTGGCTGGAGGGGAGGGGAGGGGGCATGAGTTAAATGAGTGATGGGTATTAAGGAGGGCATTTGTTGTCATGAGCACTAGGTTTTGTATGTAAGTGATGAGTCACTAAATTCTACCCCTGAAACTAATATTACACTCTATGTTAACTGATGAGAATTTAAATAAGAACTTGAAACATTAACAAATGAACATAAAAAAAACAAAAAGAAAAAGAAGAAGAAAGAAAAGAAAAGCAGTAGAGGATTCAAACACAAGACTGGTCACTGACCCAGGTGCATTTGTCAGGTTTCTTCTCAACTTAAGAATTTCTGATTTAAAAATAATGGAAAGGTCTATCAGGGATCTCTATTAAATGTTTAGTTTAGTTTTGTATAGCTAATAGCAAATCCTTAAATATGCCTATGGATTTTTCCTTATGAAGGATATAAACTTAACAGGCTACATCCCTACCATCAAATTTGAAATGAATAGCCTTGAAACTCAACTAAAATGATGCAAAATACACAGGGACCCTCTATTCCATCTATGTACCCCAAGATAAAGTCAGGCTGCAGGCAGACCACGTCAGAGCAATTTTGAGTTCTCTCCCACAGTCTAGATTCTCACACATTTCCTTACCATCAAGAATTTCCTCATGAACATACCCTAGCCTACTTCAAGGGTTAAACACATAAAGCTGGAATTCCCTTTAGAATATGCCTCAATAAGTTATTTGAATATCTTACTTCATTCTTATTATAAATTTGCCTTCTAGGATTTCCATTCAGGTTTGTATATACTTCAGATCTTTAAAGTGTACAATCATCTTAAAGTTTAGAAGACAAGGGCTCTATCATGATAATTCAGTTACTATAAAGCACAGCTTTAGTTATACCATTCACTGTTTTAGGATAAGGGATACTCAAGTAAATGTTTTAAAAAATCAACTTCTAAAAATAAGCAGTACTGGCTGGTGGAGGGAGGAGAGCAAAGTTACCCTTATCTGCCACCTTCTCCTCCTCTAACATTTGAAAAATGCGATTTACTTCCTAAAATTTTAAGTTAACAATTACTGTAAGGTATCTACTTTTGCATTTATTTATTTATTTTTAATTTATTTATTTGTCAGAGAGAGTGAGCACAGGCAGACAGAGTGGCAGGCAGAGGCAGAGAGAGAAGCAGGCTCCCTGCCGAGCAAGGAGCCCGATGCGGGACTCGATCCCAGGATGCTGGGATCATGACCTGAGCCGAAGGCGGCGGCTTAACCAACTGAGCCACCCAGGCGTCCCTATCTTTGCATTTATATTCCATCAAACTAGAATTTTTTTTTT
>ML102628.1:0-55893 GCA_003697995.1 Taxidea taxus jeffersonii
TTTTTTTTTTTTAATTTTGCTTTTTAAAATTTTGAACTAATGGTTTGAAAGCACAGCCTGAAGTTATAACAGTTGAAAGCACAAGCTAAAAATCCATCAGCAGCAAGAAAAATGACTACTTAGGAACATGGTTTGTCTATGTAAAAATCCCCTCTGGAAATAGCCACAATATGGCCTTGAATCTGAACTTAGCATCTCTGAGTTCCTATTTTTGCATTTGTAAAATGGTATTCATAACATCTGCTTGACAATATTATTAAGGGTTAAAACAGACAATCAACACCAAAATTTGCCACAGTACTTAAAATGCAATAAGCTCACACCATTAAAAGGTGGCTTCTTTCATCATTTTTTCTTATTAAAAAAAGCAATGAATTATTAGTGCAGAAAACAAAATAATAGGGCAAACACAAAGAATACTATGGACAGTTATGCTTGCTATTCCAAATTTTTGTTGTGTGGCAATGTAAGACAAAATGAGTTATAAATTAAAAAGTACTAACCGTTCTAAAAATTGGCACCACTACTTTAATACACACAAAGCTTAGCAAAACATTGTACAATTAGCCAATGCCTTAAAAACTCCATTTCTTCATCATTTAAATGTCATTTTCACGTGGATGGGCTTTCTTCCCACTAAAGTGTTTTTAACAGCCATTTAATTAAATTGCTTCTGGCTAAGTCATATGCCATCAGGGCAAATGTTAATTTTGGTGGCAGGAAGAGGTAAGGGCACAGAAGGTTTTGGTACCCTGTTCAAGAACTTGACAGTGGGTCCCGGAGAACCTTTGAAGAATTTCAAAGCAGAGGCTGAGGAAGGTTTATCCCAGCTTTAGACTTTGCAAAACTGAGACCTGGAAAAAGGTACCGAGGTACTGAAGTCACCTTAAGAGAGGGGTGGGGGCTGTGGGTTAAACGGAAAATTTAAGTAAGTTGCTTTGAATCCTTTCTGGACAAGTTTAAGTAGGACATGAATAAGTATTAAGCAGTCCAAATAGATCATGTCTCTTTTCTGCCCCATGGGAACTTAGAGGCATTACTTTTTTGTTGTTGTAAAGTACATTACACTAATAAATCCGGGATACCTGTTGCCCACATGCGTATTCTGAAGATGAAGGAGAAAAATAAATTAGCTGCTCCTCTATTTATGAACTGGACTAACTGCAAAAGGAAACAGGTAATGCCTCATGGCTGCGGGAAGCATTTTCTCTTGAGTGGCATGCCTGAGAGTTACTATCCAAAGCAGACGCTCTCTCTGGCTGGTTCCTGCTACCACTTCTATTGCTTCTGAACCAGGAACTCGGCAAAGTGTTTCAGAATTGCTCAGTGGCGTTGCAAATTTTGCTTCAATTCCATCCCTGAAATATACATATTCTTCTAAATGCCCAGGATCTTTGAAAAAATATGCCTTCCTGGTGACATGTCTGATTGACCGATACTTGGACCACAATGGCACAAGAAAATTGTTAGTAATCAGTGCTGTGAATACACACGCCTACCTGATTCATCCACTGGGCTCAGCTTGGTACCAGTGTTTTTGTTTTACATTCATTAAAATTCCTAGCAGGACACAAAATGCTGAACATCACCCAAAACAAAACCAAACAAAACCAACCAACCAAAAAAGAAGAAGAAGGAAAAAAAAACCTTAGGCTCAGACACAGCAATGTTGGTTAATGAAGAAAGAAAACAAACGAGTTATATATTGCTTATTCTTACTTAACTCATTGTCTTTTTTTTTAATTCATAGTTTTGTGGCAGTTATAAAACCCCAAGCGTTTAGCTCTTTGGCTCATGAAGATAAGCTGAAAGAAAAAAAGAAAACAAAAATTAATGGAAGATGTTCAGTCTTTCGCACTCACTCTGAATGTTCAAATGTAGTAGGCTGTCCTGTCTTTTATTTCAGCCCAGATATTTTGGTCATCAAACCTTCTAAAAAATATAATTCTGCTATTTGCAAGTTTAGGAAGCACATAGGGGTTAAAATAGGTGTTTTGTTTCTGTAAATAAAGCCTCTGTCAACTGTGTGTTATATAAACATGCAGTAAGTTTGGTCCTTATTTTTAAAAAATTCAAATGCAAGTTAATTCCAATTTTAGGAAACACAATCGTATCTTAAGGGAAAACCACAAGCTATTCCAGGATGGAATTGTTTTGATACAAGCTATTGGGTTTTACTTTATTTCTTATTGAATATGTAAGTACCCATTGGTTTTACATTTTCTGGCAGTAGGGAGTAAAGAGAAATTAAATGAAAAGATAACATTTAGGCATTTTTGTTTGACATACTTGACACTAGAGGCAACACCACACCTTCCAACCTTCCTTGCTAGGTGTGGCCTTGTGACAGGTTCTGGATATGTGCATTCAATTCCCAGGACACAACTTCCTTCTTCCTCTTTGTTGCTGCTTGGAGGTGGTTGCGATGGCTAGTTATTCATCGTGAACTGTGATGACAAGCATTCTAGCAACAGTGGCATGGAAAACCAGAAGCAACAAAGCAACAGGTTCTACAGATCTGACCATGGAATCACTATGCCATCCTTAAACCAGGCTCTAATACAAACAGAAAAGAAGATTCAGCGTGTTTATGCTTTAGGTATTTAAGATCTTAATGTTGGCCATGACAAAACCTAAAATCTAGAGGTTGATGGCTGAGACAGTGGAAGCCAAACAAACAAACAAAAAGCCTCTTGTCTTGTTATGCTTAGGCAACACATTCGATGAAACGATTACTATGACATCTTAGACCGCAGAGTGCATGCTGTGGCCATAACATTAGGGGAAATTGTAGGAAAGATTCACTATATTATCTTACATTTGCTACTTATTGCTGCTTTAGCAGAGTCAACAAAATAAAGAAACTGAGGTTTGAGTTAACCAGTCTGGTAACCAACTGCATCCTGTAATACAGGTCAACCAGGAGTCTAGCAATCCTAAATTATTAGTAAGTGATACTAACTACACATACGTGGTGCCTACAATGTGCCAGGCACCATTCTAGTGCTTTCTGTATTTTACATAACTCACGCCTCCAACAACACAATGAGGTCCACAGTGTTTTAGACCCATTTTACAGATGAGAATCAAAGAAATTAAGTAACTTGCCAGTTATGCATCTTATAAGTGAAGAACCTAATTTGAAGTAGGCAATCTGAGCTCAAAGTTTATATTCTTAACTGTTGCACTCAACAGTCAGTAGTTTGGACTTTATGGAATTGAAAAAGCAGATTGCTTTTGTATCCTAGACTGAGGCGGTTCTAACTAAAGGCTGCAAATAGGGCAGACTTAGCAGAAGATAAGATGGTGCCTGTGAGTCTTTCCCAAGCACCTGTAGCTCAGCGTTTTCTGCCAGACAATGGGAGCCAGCTCAGTGGCAAAGATCAGATGAGGAGTGTTGTCTCCCATTCCAGTTCTTTGTTTCAACTGGCTTTAGGAGAGCCAGTCTGAAACATGAGAGAAGGGGGTTGGGCAGAGCCCAGGGGCAATAAGTAAAAGACCTGTGTGTTTGGTCTTAAAAACTCTGACTCTACAAGCTTTCTATCTGTGATTATTAACACAAACAACTGACCAGAAGCAAATAAACTAAAAGTCCCTTAGAGTTTTGAAGAAATGATATTACTAGAAACTCAAAATCCTGTTCGATCCCAAAAGCATTTGCTTGGCCTCAAACCAGTACCAGCAAGAGATGGGCTACAAAAGCTGTGCAGTTCCAAAAAGGACACCGTCTCCTCAGACGGGGCACAGGGCATAGTGAACAAGGGTGTTTCATTCAGGAGAGCTTTCTCATGAGATGATCTAGGAAATTGTCAGCTGCCAGGAAGGGAGTCATCATGAGACCTGGCCAAGAACATATAGCTCCCAAGATGGCTCTGTTTCCCATTCTTCTGGGGCATCAAGCTGCCTACAATCTTTCCGACTGGTACTGTTCTTCCTTACTCATAAATCTGGTTTTCTACTGGTGTCTACTTCATAGAAGAAGGATAATATAAGTATCTTAATTGTAATCTTTCATTTAAAAATATGAGGCAATTGTGAAGGCTCTGCTAGACACATCTGCTCCTCCATGCTATGACATTTCTCCTGTTTAAGGCTCTCCTAACTTTCTCTTCCTCTATGAATGACATTTTGTAATGATACCACTTTTGTAAAATAATGGTGACTCCCCACTGGGTACAAGATTTCAGTAATGGTCGGGGGTAATGCTAGATAAAATTCTGTGCAGATCTGGAATCACATCAATCTCTTTCACTTTCACATGTCAAGATGAGAATGAGCTTCCAGAATAAACAGTAAAGCAGCTTCTAGATAACCCAATAAAAGAAGAAAATATGGCATATTTCCAGTAATTCCAGATTGTGTAGGAGGACAAAATATAATCAGTGGAGAGGAGATTGATTTGTGCATTAGAAATGCCTTTATGTAGCTCTGAGCTCTGGTTGAACTTGTTATCTCTGGACTCCATGGCATGACTTTATATCAGGATGATGTGTTTATTTATTCAATTTGTATAATGTGCCCAGAGTCTCAAGAAGTAAATGGAGGCATTATCAATGTAAACAAAGAGTTAGCCCTAAGCTGTGATGCTCTAGGGATGGATATCCAATCCAGAGGTAGGTTTGTTGGAAAGAAAGTAGAGTGGGTGTCAGTTATCGCTGATGGCAGATTAATATAATATTAAGGATTGCCTAATAAACAACTGTTTTCCCTGAGGAAGAGAATTTCAGGTTCTCTTCTTAACATCTAGTCTCCAGTGAGAGATAAGGACACCAAATGATCTGGAGAAAACAAACAAACAGATTGGCCCCTGGAAGGAGGAGAAGAGCAACTTGCACCCAGAGGGGACAATGTAGTAGATGTCCTACAGGAACAAAGCCTTCCTCTGGCTCAGGGTTGGTATACAAACATTGGATTGTTGCCGGGGCTGGCAGCAGATGGTGGTGAGTCCTCTGCCAACACGTGTCCCTTTCCTTTGATAATGGTGTCCAGAATTCTTGATGAATAGTTGGGTAAATTTTCTAGGTTTCTGGGTGGGGACTCAAATCAATAGAACTGTGACACCCTTGAAAGATAATACCGGCTTTAGTTAACAGAGGTATCTGTGACAAGGTGTTACATAATCATGCTTTACTTTTCTTTTTTTTAAGACTAGCCAGATCAAATACCCACAAACTATACTTCTTGCACCAGATAATTTTTTTTGAAAACTAAAGTCTCCTTAAGATTATAGCAGTTCAGCATTTGAAGTAGTTTTGAGCCACTGGATAATTTATACTAAGTTAGCCCTGCATTTAAGCCCATCAAACTGTCTTCAGTTATGTCACTGGGCCTGATACATAAACACAGAGTAGAATTCTGAAACACTTTTGGTGATGGAAGGGGTGGGGGTTACAGAATCAAATACTAATATCATGTTGAAAGTTTAGTGATGACCTGTTCTAATTCAATGCAACAAAACAGAAAGGATTGCTCTTAATTGAATTACTTGAGATAGACTTATACAAATACATTTACAATTTATCTGGGTAATTCAGAACGGAATTTCTACTCACAGCATAAACTAACCCCAGACCACAGCGTGTGATGTGCAAATTTTACACTTAAAAAACAAAACAAAACAAACCCTTAAGTTTATTCCGTTGTCCAATCTCCCGTACCTGCTTAGTCAGTTTGGGCTACCCCTCTTTTCCAAGGTTGAATCTATGTCTGGGGGCGGGGGCAACAGAGAAGTACCTGAGTACAGGTCCCTCTGTTAAGCTATCCGTCATCATCTCATCTGGCCTTCAGTAACTGGCCCACACAGGAGGGGTCATCATTTCTTCATAGTCCCACCTGCTATAAACATACAGTCATTCCCCTCTCTTCCTGAGTCCCCAACCTAGGAGGCACAGAATGAAGGTGGAGGGACTGCATTTCTCTCTGAGATTCCCACACTACCTGTGTTCCACTTGCTTCCTCCCATCAGTCCTGTCTCCCTTCCCGCACAAATGAATAATTTTCCAGACTACAGCAGGAGAGAAGTCAACTGTCGTACAATTCTTCCTCCCATTTATTTTGTCCTTACACAGTGTTGCTGCTGCTCAAGGGTTAGGTTTCTTAACTTTGGCACCACTGGCATTTGGGACTGGACATCCTATTGTTGCAGGGGCTGTGCTGCTCACTGTAGAATGTTTCACCGCATCCCTGGTCTCTGCTCTCCAGATGTCAGTAGCATTTCTAGTTGTGAAAATTGAAAATTGTCTCCAGATCCTGCCCAGTGGCCCTGGTGCTTTTGCCCTTGGTGGAGAACTACTTCTTTAAGGGCACGTGCTTTTGGAAACCAAAGCTGTTAAGATTTCCCTGGAGACAATAAACAGTGGACGGGAGAGCTCACAGAAGAGGGGGCCAAAAGAGATATGAGAAAGGGGGAACTTATCATTTATTTATATACCCTCTACTTGACATTCAGGAAAGGGAGACGGAAATGTTAGGATAGCTACACACATACTTCCAGAGTCAACAGAGACTTAAATGTTAGAAGGGTTTGGGCTTTGTGTTTTTTATGATGTAATTATTTTGATCTTAACACTGCTGTAGCTTTCCTAAGAGAATATTTACCTCAATACAAGTAAGTTGATGCAAATAAAATAGATTTCAGAGGGATGATCATTAAAGCTGTGCATAATAAGTTGTTTAAAATTGCATTTCTCTAAAATATGTGAATTTCTTCTAATATGAATTAGTCAAACAGGGCATTACATCGAACATCATGATGGCATCTTCTTAAACAGGGAAAACCCCCCACGAAACATAGGCATGTACATGTAGCTTTAACTATGCCACACTTCTTTAGGAAGAATAGCAAAGTACTAAATTGTTAAAAAAAAGATAGAAAGAAAGAAAAGCAATTTCTGAGACATTTGGAGTTGCTGAATGTAAAGGAAAGGCAGTCACGTATTCCCCTGACTGATCTATGATGGAACAAATAGAAATGTCAAAGGCTGTTGACAGAACAAGAAGAATGGGCATACGTTTATGGCCTTTGTCAACAGCCCCAGAGATCAGTGGCCCCATTGGCCAAACCAAGTATTTCCTTCAAAGGATGAGTCTTGAACAAAGAGGTTTCCAGATGCAGTTTTTATCCAGGTGTTGTGTTGGCCTTTTTGACACCCTCCAGTCACCTTTCCCCAGGCAGGGAAATTTGGAAACTTAATGATCAACAAGCTTGCTTTCTTCCAGGCAATCTTTGGTTAACTGTGGTCTGATAAATGTATTCATTCTAGTGGCCAGTGAAGAATTTGGGAAATGATGGAGCAGTCATTTAGGATTTTTACCACTGAGCACTTACACCCTTTTCCACTTGTGCAGGGAAAGAACTTAAACCATTTAATGTTGAGCATATTTCTTCCTTTTGAGGGTGACACCTACCACCTCTTTGATGTTGTGCTTATGCTGAGAAAGATTTCAGAGCAGTGACCTTTACTGATCCTAATGTGACAATTGTTTTCCTTTGAAATTATTTTTCTCAAACACAGTACCGTTATCTGAACTTCAAAGATCAAAATTTAAAACCCTGAGTTATTCTGTATATAGCATTTGGTTCTCTAACATCAACTAAATTATTTTATGTTTTCGGGTTTTATTTTATTCTCAAAAAACCATACTCATATTTTCTCATGAATAAATATGAATATCTGAATTGAAAGTTAAGTGAATTAAATGTCAGCAGGAAATGCATAGAAGAAAAGTGTATCTCACTAACAAACATGAAAAAATATTTAATCCATTTGTAAACAATGGAATGCAAATTAAAACTAAAACAAGATATAATATTTTTACTTATCGAATTGGGAGTGATGAAAGAAAATCTCAATACTGGAAATTGGGAGAGAGAAATGTAACAGCCTCTTTGGAAAATAATTTGACAATATGTAGAAAGGGTCTTTTAAATTTCTAAGCCTAAGACAAGTAAATCTGGGAATTTATCCAAAGAAAATTATATCAAATACAGAGAAAGTTTTACGTACAACAGAACTCATGTTAGTACTACTTAGAATGGAGGGAGAAAGGGGAAACAGTGTTTGACAATAAAGGAAATTTAAGTAAAGTCAGATACATCTCCCCTATGAATATGTATGTAGACATTAAATATGCTAATAAGTTATTTGTAATAATATTATAACACTCATAATATGTGGGAAATAACGCACTTAAAAATTATGTCAATTATGTATCAAAATTATATAAAAGTGATGCTTGGAAAAAAGATTAAAATATAGAATAATATTAATACTTATATTTATACAGTGAGACTATGGATAAATATTTTTAAATTTTAGTCAAATTTTCTAAATTTTCCAAAAATTCTACATTAGTCTTTTATATTTGGAATAAAAAGTTTTACTTTAAAAAATAGATACACATTTTAAAATGGCTACCCTGCAATTCCAATCTTCACATGAATAGTTCTTGAACTACTCTTTTTTTTTTTAAATAAAAAGCCTCAGAGTTATAACATTTAAAAAAATGACTGTAACTTATATCCTAGTCACCATTTTTTCACTTAGTCCAGCTTCAGCCATCTTTGGTAAAACTGAGTATCCTTTTTAAAGTCATGATAAATTTATGTCTCATGGCTTGTTCCGATTCTTATATATTATTGGTCAACTTAATTTCCAGGACTTCATATATCCAATTTTCTCTGTTAGTTCACAATGGTATTTTCTAAAACTTTTATCAATGAAGTAATTTTCAGTTACAGCTTGTCTTTCTTTCCTTATTTGTTTCCTAGAATGTAATCTACATTCTAGCTTGAATTTTAAGAAGCTCTCATTCCTCTGATAAACAAAAAAGAATTGTCACACCTGTGGGTTTTCCTTCTCTGTTCTTCTAGGGTTAGAAGTGTAACTGGGTGTTGGCCAAGAGGGGGCACAGGGCTGGTGTTATACCTGCTGCCTTCAGCCACTGATCCTCTCAGGATTCTTAGGCTATGAAGCAATCTCTAGGTCTTATGGTGCTAATGGTGGGGGGTGGGAGAGTGTCAGGGGAAAAGTAGAAAATACCAAAAAATAGCTTAACTTCAAAAATCTTACTTAGTACTTATGTGGTTTTCAACGTGTGATCCTGAACTAATAGCATTTCTAACTTGCTCGAACCCAAATTCCCTGGCCCCTTAAAAGACCTATCGAATCAGAGGCTGTGTTTTTGTTCAAGCCCTGTAGGTGATTCAGATGCACCTGACACTTTGAGAAGACTGGTTAAGAAGAGACCTAAAGGGGCACCTGGGTGGCTCAGTGTGTTAAAGCCTCTGCCTTTGGCTCAGGTCATGATCTCAGGGTCCTGGGATCAAGCCTTGCATCAGGCTCTCTGCTCAGCAGGGAGCCTGCTTCCCTTCCTCTCTCTCTGCCTACTTGTGATCTGTCTGTCAAATTAAAAAAAAATAAAGACCTAAAGAAAACACAAAGTAATTTCCAATTTTGTACAATACCTTCAGATAAGGGTGAGGCTAGCCAAGGCACTCTGGAAATAATTATTCCTACTGTGTAAAGCCTCGCTGGTTTTTCTCTTTGGCCTCATAAGTACTAACAATCCCCTTGGGAACTGGCCTTTCCTGCCCCTCTGTGCTGAGGCTGGTCTTTTGTTGTATTCAGTGGCTACGACATTGGGATGTGCCAAGGCAGCAGAAGTCCTTGGATTCCTTTTCCATATAACCTGCTTCAGACAGTAGTCCTGACAATAACTATGTGCTAGATTTCCTACACTGCATATTTCAAACACGCCAACCTGTTACAAACCAGCTTGAAGTGTTCCTTTGAACATCTACCACAGGTACGTGGCTTCCACACCTATTCCCACGAATAAAGACAATACAAGAAAATTGTCCCCTTCCCCGCAGTTCTGCTTCGCCAAAGTATTTGCCATTTAGAATATAAATCTCTTTAGATTGATTTGCTGGCTCTTTGCAACTGGATCAGTGTTCTTTGATCAGCATTCTGACAATGTCCAGAGAAAGAGGATATCATTGTTATTCTGGATCTATAAAATGGCCTGTCTTCTGGCCACTCTAAGTCTTTATTTCCCTATTTATGTTCCAGAATTCCAGTTCTAAACTTAAACTCTTTCATGCATGGACACTGTTCCCACGACTCCCTTTTATTATTATCTTCTCCTAGTAGTTTCTGCAGGGCATTTTCTTATCTTTACCTATTTTCTTGTTCTGGCAGCAAGGAGACAAGGCACGTGTTTTAATTGATCTGTCCAGTTTCCCAGACCTGATCTCTCTCCCATACCCCAGGCCCATATTTTGAACTCTTTTCTTGTGTCATTCAAACTTCTAGTACGTTCTCTAACTCTAGAACTATGTTTGTCCAACTTGGCTGTGCATCACAGTCATCTGGTAAACTTTTTAAAGCACAGATTTCTAGGCCCACTGCCAGGCATTCTGACTCAGTGGATTCTGCAAAGGATTGCAGAACTGTCATTTCTAACATGCTCGCTAGTGATGCTAATGCTGCAGGTCTGAAGACTACACTTTGAGATCCATCATTTGCTCAACTGTTTTGTGATTGACCTTGAATATTCACGTGAGACAGATACTCTTGATGTCTCAGCCCTCTGACAGCCAGTTCTCCTTTCTCCTTAATAAAAGATCCTCGTTGTATCTAGTGACTCACCAGAGACTCTCAGTTCAGGAAGGCCTGCCTTCAGTTTCAATGCCAGGATGAACATTTTAGTAAGTTGAGGATAATTCAGTTAATAAATTGAAATTCAGAGTAATTTCACCCCCCCGCCCCAGCCCTGCCCTGAGAATGACTTAGTCTGAGACACGGATGAAGTCAGCTGCAGGTGGGTTGGGGGAAGCTTCTGAGAAAAGTTTCTTATCTCTCAAAGAGATACATCTGGAAGAGATAAATCCTTTTTCTGGCTCTGGGCTGATAGGGTTTATTATAAGAGTGCTACATTCTGCTCATGGCCATCAGGATAGCTTGCCAAATGTTGAGGACAGGAGGGTGGAAAAAAAGGGAATAACAGAATCCTCAAATGATGAATGGACAGTTAATCAGCCTGGGGCCGCATGCCTTCAAGACTTCTATAAGATCTCTTATAAGATGGGATTTCTGTTTCTTACAGCTCAAAGTAAATTAATTGATATGATGTATCTATCTATCTGCCGTCCATTTATTTATCTTTAACTTGTTTGTATAATTAGCTTATATTCAATACTCTGATTTCTGTTTAGATCATATAAATCTTTCACCTTTCACTATAATTACATTATACGGGCTTGATAAATATGTGATAATCAGAAAAGATAGTGACAGTACTGTTAGAAAATAGCTATGTTACTTGGCTTAGCTTACCGTCCATCAACATCGTATCAAGATGTCATCACATTTCCTTTGTTATACAGAGATTTGGGAGGGATAGAATATAGGAAGGTTAAGTCTGATGGGATGTGTATGGCAGGACAAAAATTTCAGACTCTACTCGAGAGGGGCAGGCCCAAAAAAGGCACCAGAATGGGACCCCTCAGCATCCGTGCCAAAGCAAGAAGGAACAGGAGCCTCTGCTTTCAGGTATCCTTCCTCATGTCCCTTCTGCAAGCTGATACCTCAGTAATGTCTTCTCTGCTCTGCATTCACTGTAATTAGAGCAAAACAAAACCTGATTTTGACATTCTTACTGAAACCTTTAAAGACTCTCCATTTTTCTTTTTTAAATTGTATGGATGCAAGAACACTTAACGTGAGATCTATCCTCTTAGGAGATTTGTAAGTGTGCAATGCAGTACTTGTATCTACAGATCTGCCTTGACTTACGATGAAGTTATAGCCAACAAACCCACTGTAAATATTGTAAATTGAAAATGTATTTAATACACCTAATTGCCCAAACATCACAGCTTAGCCTCGCTTGCCTTAAACATGCTCAAAACATTGACTTTTGTTTACCGTTGGGCAAAACTGCCTACCTGAAAGACTGTTGTATGATAAAGTATTGGGTGTCTCCAGTGCTTTCTTGAATACTGAAAGTGAAAAGCAGCATAGTTGTGTGGGCACAGAAAGGTTGTCGGAGTATCAGCTGTTTACCCTCATGATCGCCTAGCTGACTGAGAGCTTTGGCTTGCTGCCACTGCCCAGCATCATGAGAGGATCATTCTACATATCACTAGGCTGGGAAAAGATCCAAATTCAAAGAATGTGTATTGCTTTCATACCATCATAAAGTTGAAAAACCTTAAGTGGAACCATCCTAAGTCGGGGACTGTCCATAAGGATACTCTGTTGTACAGCAGATGTCTAGAATTTATTCTCCTTGCATAACTGAAACTTGAGATCCATTGAATGAAAACTTCCATTTCCTCCTGTGCCTACCCCTGGCACCCACCATTCTCTTCTCTACTCCCGGTTGTGTGATTATTTTAGATTCCCCATGTAAGTGGAATCACGCAGTATTTGTCCTTCTGTGACTGGTTTATTTCAGTTAGCCTAACGTCATCAGGGCTCGTCCACGTTGTTACATATTGCAGGATCCTCTTCTTTTACAAGGCTGAATGATATTCCATCCTACGTATAGACCGTGTTTACTTCAGCCATCCATCTGTTGAAGAACAGGTTTTTTCCACACCTCGGCTATTATGAATAGAGCTGCGGTGAGTGTGAGGGAGCTAATATCTCTTCAAGATTCTGATTTCAATTCTTTTGAATAAATACCCAGAAGTGGGATTACTGGATCATAGGGTAGTTTTATTTTATTTTATTTTTTTGAGACACCGCCATACTGGTTTCCATAGCGACCCCACGACTTTACAGTCCTATCAGGAGTACGCAGGCGTTCCCATTTCTCCACATCGTCGCCAACACTTGTTATCTGTAGTTTTTTCCATAACAGCCATGGTGTGACAGGTATGAAGTGATACCTTCTGAAGTGGTTTTGATTTGCATTTCCCTGATAATTAGTGGCCCTGAGCATCTTTTTATATAGCTATTAACTATTGGTATGTTTTCTTTGGAGAAACATCTATTTAAAGTCTTTTAAATTGAATTTTTAGTTTTCTTACTGTTGAGTTATAGGAGTTCCTTGTATATTTTGGAAATTAACCCCTTTTCAGATATATGGCTTGCAATATTTTCTCTGCTATTTATTTGTAAAGTATTCCCATTTTTCTGAAGAAAAACATTCCAGATCCTTACATTGGCCTCCATGGCCCTATATGAGCAGGTTCCCACCTACCTCTCAGCCTTCTCTAGCAACCATTCCCCCACCCTCCTGTTTTACTTGTTATTGTTTTTCTAGTCCAAACAGCCTGCTTTCAATTCTAAATTCCTGCCATGTGCTTCCTGCCTCATAAAGTTTTGAATATGGCATCTCTTCTTCCTAAAAAGCATCTCCCACATCTTTGCCACTTCACCCTTTCCCTTTCATCTTTCCTAATTCAACTGAATTGCCATTCCCTGGTAGAACCCCATTTTTGAGACTAGACTAAATCTTCTATTCTTGCATATTCTTTTAATACCATAATCCTCTTTTGTGGTACTTATCAGAATTTTAATTGCATAATTAAATGTGCAATTAATTATTCTGTGTCTGTCTCCTAAATTACCATGTGAGCCCTCAAGGGCAAGGACATTAATGGTTTACTACCACATCCCTAGGACCAGACACTAAACATGGGTTGAACAATCTCTTTTTCCTTTGGGCACCTTCTCTGATGACTGTATTTTTACTCACTCTTCCTTCACCAAACATTCAATAAGTAATGGTCAGCCTGATTTTGCACATGGTCTTTCACACCACTCCAGTCCAGTGGATAAAACAGGAATTACTTTTTTCTGCTTCACAGATTAGGAAATAAGCCCCAAAGAAGTTAAGTCACCTACCCATGCTTGTTTCATCTACGGCAGCATTTAAAGTTAGAGAGGCTGACTCGTACTCCTTGGCTTCTCCTTGAACTAGTCACCTCCAGGACATTACTCAGCCAGCACAGAAAGAATACATTCATGCTTAAGTAGACTACAGCTTTTTCTTTCTCTGCACCAAAATTCTATGCAGCTTCCCCTTGCCTGAGTCATTCATGGAAAGCACACTCATGGAGAACACTGTGTGAAATACACCAGCTCACCCAGGAATGTCCTTTCATGACTCCAGGCACAAAGGGTCCATGGAATGTTCTAGGAATATCTTTGAGATATTCATAGTGAATATGAAATGAATATGAAGTGAATATTCCTAGTGAATATGAAGTGAGAATTCAAGGCAGAGGATTTCTGCTAGCCACTAATCTACCTCCCAGCCCAACGCCCTGCGCCACTTGCGTCTAGACTACTTGGTGTGAGCTTAAGTATAAGGACCTGGGAAACCCCGACAGTGAATACAAGATTTTCAGTTCCTTCTGGAAGAGAGTAATTCAAGAGATACATTAATGCACTCATGGAAATTAGGATCCCAGCCTTGACCTTAAACCTCTGAAAGTAGACTGAGGCAACAACCCAAAGGTCTGTAGAGAGAACCTGCAGAGTCATCAGTGGTATTTGTTTAAGAGATAGTGGCTTTGCTGAAGTTCCTAGAGGGCTCTGGACTTGTCTTCTCTTCTTCCTACCCCTTGACACTCCCCTGACAGTAGCTCAGGGGTGAGATCAACAAAATAGACCACTACTGGCTGCTTAAAGGTTACGTGCTGCTGTTTTCACATGAGCAGATGGTTTAGCCCTGATGGAGAAAATATAAAGGTAGGGAAAAGGCAGGGGCCAACTGAGAAGAATAAAGACCCCGTTTCGGGGACTGTTGGAGTGTTTGGTAAATGTGTGTTAGAATTTTGCCATCAAAGCTATATGCCTCTCTTTATCAATAAATAATTGCTGCTGAAATCTGTTCTAAGCCCACTTTGTCATAGGAGCAGTGAGGAATTTCAAAAGAATGGTGAGGGAATAAGAAGACAGAGTAGAAAGAATAAAAGCCTTAGAGTCAGAAGAATGGATATGGTTTCAGGTCTTCAGCTCACTGGATCAACTTCCTTGGGCCTATATTTTATTCATAAAGCATTAATAGTCTCATGCACTTCACAAGGCTCTTGTAAAAACTGTGAAAGACAAATGTGTCCAAAAAAAAAGTAGCTTAGCATTTAGTTACCTCTTTTCATTTAACAAATATATTTTGGGGTCTATAATATACATTAATAAACTAACCAGATAAAATTCAAATCTTTATGGTAGACTCCTACTTATTCTTCAAAATTCAGATCAACTCTTACATCTTCTGGCCATGTTATTCCCTTAAATAAATATTTCCTTAATTAAATCTCAAACACCCTTACTACATTGTTATTTTATGTATTTGTTAACATTCCACCCAAAACTGTGAGTTCCTCAAAACAGACATTATGCCTTATTCATCTTTCTGCTCCCACAGAGTCTGTTAGAGGTCCGTTAGCAGAAACATCATATGATCAAACTATAATCCAGACAAGAAAAATAATTTGTATAACTGGAATATTCCTTCCATAATTAATGCCTTGAGACACATTTAGTAAGAAATTCCCTGGAGGTAGAGTCTTGCCATCTTAGGAGTTGTCCTTCTGCGTATCTATGACATAAAGTAACCAGAACACAGCAGTATTTCTATTCAAAAACAAGGTGGGTAATGAAAATGATTACATACCCAAAGTGTTCTTGAATGGTATTTTTCTCAAAAGAAGTCAATATAGGGGCACCTGGGTGGCTCAGTGGGTTAAATCCTCTGCCTTCGGCTCAGGTCATGATCCCAGGGTCCTGGGATCGAGCCCTGCATCGGGCTCTCTGCTCAGCAGGGAGCCTGCTTCCCTCTCTCTCTCTCTGCCTGCCTGTCTGCCTACTTGTGATCTCTTTCTCTCAAATAAATAAATAAATAAATAATCTTTAAAAAAAGTCAATATAGGCTCATTTAAAATGTAAACTTTATTATTTTTTCCATTAGTTTCTCTTTTTAGTTTTCACTTGAAACAAGAAAATTTTCTTGAACAAAAAGTGATTAAAAAAAAAAACCAATTTGGGTATGGGGTATGGTTTGTCTTTAATGTCATGCTTATTCCTTAGAGATTTTTTTTTTTTTTTTTTTTTGACAGACAGAGATGGCAAGTAGGCAGAGAGAGAGGAGGGGAAGCAGGCTCCCTGCTGAGCTGAGAGCCCAACATGGGCTCCATCCCAGGACCTGGGATCAAGACCTGAGCCGAAGGCAGAGGCTTTAAACCACTGAGCCACCCAGGTGCCCTGAGATTAATATTTATAAAAGGAATATATGACCTAAACAATTTTAATCCAAATAACAAAGGGCATATTTTATTTAAAAAATTCATTTACTTTCGTAATATTAAAGTATTTGCAGGGACTCAAAGTTCAATAAAGTTTCTAAAATCAACCAACATTTCAATAGTGAGATAATTTACTGAACACTTTTGGCATAGACCCAACTTTTGCCAGGTTAGGTAGAAATTCTTAGCTTCCTTGATGTGAGGAATCTGAGTTCTCCCAATATTGTATCAGATGTTGGTGGTTTGAGTTATCTGAGTGTTCCTGGAAATTTCCAAGTTGAGCATTTTTAAGGGAATCCTTTAAAATGTTAGAGGGAACCTAGAAATACAATCACCAATAAATTCCTTACGATATGAGCAAGCTCTATGTCATGGGTTTTATAGAATCAATATTACTTGTGTCAGATTTTCGTAAAGAGGGATATAAATGGTCACAAGATGGGGCTTTTCTCCCCTTAATATTATAAACAAGGTTATAAGATGCTGTTCTCAGGTACCATATGTCTTCCTTTCAATTGTTAAGAACCATTTCTAAAGATCTAACATAAGAGCAGATGAGACACATTGGCTGGATTTGGAGATAATTGGATTTTCTTTTCTCTTCACAAAAATTATGCATGCCTGGAAAGAACGGCAAGAATAAACTTCAACCGATGCCTACTAATTACCATCAGCTAGTGCCTGGCTTTTGAAATCTGATTTAAGAAAAAAAAATGAAATGAAACCACAGGCTTGGCTGATAGAAAACTGTATAATGTTTAAGCAATGATGGGGGAAGCCCAATCTTAAACAGGCCAGACTTTGGACCAAACCCAACTGATGTTTCTCATCCTTGTTTATTTTGTTACTTGACATGATTCAACTCATTAAGGATTTCAAAGGTCCAAGGGAAAGTACTTCTACTTTGCCAAGGCATCCTTAGTTGGAATTCCATTATCTCCCATGATCCGAGACAGGGATTTCCTCCTACTCAGTTCTGAGTAATTATGTGTAAGCAAAGCCTTGGTGTTCTCGCAGTGTGACTATACGGAGTTGATGGTTCACCATGAATCATTAATGCGACAGGCATCTTCAATGAGAGGGGAAGGAGGGATTACATTGATTTGCAGTGTTTAGATGAAGTATGGCTTTCTCATTCATTTCATTTGCTTCATCAGAGTTGGTGCTCACCCCTGTAAGCTATAGCCTCTCCTAAAATGATTACAGGAAAAGATGAGACATCAGCCTTTCCTGCTCTATAGAGTGTAATTCAGATTATGCCTTAGGAAATAGTGCTTCCTCCTTTCAGAAACTGGGAATTAGTGTTCTTGCTCTGTTTTCTCTTCCTTTCCTCCCTCCACTTCTCCTCTCCCAACCAGTGAAACAAAATAATCTTAAACTAGGAGGTGGTATTTTTTTTTTATTCTGCATTTTATGTTTCAAAATTTTAGAGTATTCTTTAGGAGGGATGGGGGCAGGAGGCAGGCAATGAGTCCTCTGAGACCATTATAAATGTGCCTTCTACAGTAATTCAACGAATCACACATTCACAACTAACGTACAACTTTTGGACGATTACAGTCTGATGTCACCTATGGATCCCTCCTCATATCTTTTCCTTCCCTTCCAGACCCAAAGATTTCAAGTTAAATCCCTGCTCTAAAAGTCAGATTTAAAGGGAATGGAACCTGAGACCATTTTTTTCCTCTTAATTTTTTGATAACATATCCTGCCCAAGCAGGTAACAATCTTCACAAGAGAGCATCTCAAAGAAGAACTTGGTGGGATTCAGCATTCTGGGCCATCCTGGTTCTTGTGTGACTCTTATGCTCCTTAAGAACTTCACTGGTAAAGAAAAATAACAATGTGTCATAGAGACTACCCTGGCAAGTTTCTTGGCTTTTCCCATTGTTTTGTATAATAGCTTTATTGAGATGCCATCCCACTTAATGCATTTAAAGTGCTCAGTGTTATTCACAGAGCTGTGCAACCATCATCACAATTTTCACAAATTTTCATCACCCCAAGAAGAAACCTGTATGCTTTACCAGTCACTTCCTGTTTCTCCCTCCACAACCCCGCCCCCCAGCCCTAGGCAATCACCAATCTACTTTTTGTCTTTGTGGACTTGCCCACTCCTCAAATAAAACCTCAGATGGGGTTGCCCATTGTGCTACTCTTACATAGGACTGTTGATCCAGATGAAGTGTCCCTAACACTACTCACTTGAATTAAACAACTCATCACCTGAGTGTCTAGTGGGCATAAAGCATTATGTTAGGTATGCAGAAGTTTGATAGGTAAGTTTAAAAAAAAAAGATATATTTATTTTTAGAGAGAGAGAACTCGTGAGTGAGGGAGGGGCAGAGGGAGAGTGAGAGAGAGAGAATCTCAAGCAGACTCCCTGCTGAATGTGGAGCCCAATGAAGGGCTGGATCCCAAGACCCCAAGATCCTGACTTGAGTTGAATGCCTAACTGACTGAGCCACCTGGTCACCCCAGTAGGTGAGTTTTCAACCTAGTTATGGGAATTATTCTAAAAAGAAGTGATAAATACCATGAGAGCAGTACATAGTAGTATGGTATTCCAAAGTGTCCACCCAACCTTGCTTTCCAAAACTGGCAGGCCCATCCTCACCTCTAAAAGCCTAAAAGCCAATGCTCACCAGGAATTACCCTACATATGGGTTCCCATTTATGATCAACATCCTGAACCATTTGCTGGAATCCCAAATGGTGTCTGATTCCCTCAGATTCTGATCCCTTCTTGATCTTTAGGACTCCAAATTCTTTTCTGTTTGTCCTTCACAGTATTCTTTTGGATCTTGTGACAGAGATGGGAGAGTTGCTTCCTGCTTCCTTCATTGCTTTCTGGTCATCCTGTCTCCTTTTTGTGCCTTTCTCATGTCAAATTTCTTCTCAGCTGGGTGCCTTTGCATAGCTATTCTGCTTATTTACTCTTTTTGATTCCTATGATTTCCTAAATTGTAACCAATCATTTTTCAAATGTAGGCTTAAAATGGCACTTCCTAGTCACACTAGGCCAGACTAATCCAGGTGCAGCCTTTAAGAAAACCTTATACTCATCTAACTCTCTGTCCTTGGTCTTCTCTACCAATGACAGTAGCCAGGCCCATCGACCTAAAGACTGCATATTGGTTGATGACTCACCAGACTGGAGCTCTGTCCCTGGTTTCACCACTGAGTACCCATGGTGACATCTCAAATTTAAGACAATTATTGGCTCTGTCTTTCTTCTATCCCTCCAAAGCTGTTTGTTCCATTTTAGGAAATGTTTTTTACCATTTTTCTAATGCTCAAGCTAAAATTGTTGATACTTACTTTTCCACCATACCTTATGTCTAAAGTATAAGTAAGCTTTTTCAAAACATACCTAGGACTCATTTAATTCATTTTGTTTACTTGAAAGACATACCTGAGATCCGTTTATAGTGCTTATTTTATTCATTTATCACTACCTGACATCATTTTATTTATTAGTTTTCTAGCTTTTGATCATGTTTCCTCATTAGACCATCAACTTCTAGAAATAATACATCTTGTTTTCTTTTCACTATTTTTACCC
Source organism: Taxidea taxus jeffersonii (assembly GCA_003697995.1). Classification (NCBI taxonomy): domain Eukaryota; kingdom Metazoa; phylum Chordata; class Mammalia; order Carnivora; family Mustelidae; genus Taxidea; species Taxidea taxus. The sequence continues at coordinate 19,830 of ML102628.1, forward strand.
TAGTGCTCAGAACAGGACTGTAGCTTATTTGTTAAATGAATAAATAAAAAAAAATGAGCATTTGTGGGAGGAGGCTGAACTGAAGAGGAGAAGCAATAGCAATGGGAAAAGTAATAGCATGTCTTTGAAAAAAAATCTTGGTGAGGAAAAAACAAGAAAAGGTAAAAATGAAAAGAGATTCTAGAGGATAACTTTTAACAGGCTTGGAATATGTACCCCTTTGTGAATTTCACGGTATTAATTGACACATAAATTCAGGATATTCCCTGGATACTCTGAATCTCATCTAAGATCTTCCAGAAGAGAACATGGTTGTCAGAATAAGAATTTCTAGAGGTGGGTTTCATTCTGACGGTCAGCTTCCATCCAACATGCCACTTTTTTGACACTTCGACCACTACATCAAATTCCCCTTTGAGATGGGCAGAAGTGAGAGTATCTGGTTGGTGTTCCATTGAGCTCACAGAATTTTCAGTTAGACAAAGCTGCTCAGGACAAACTGCAAAGAGAAAGAATTGCCCCGAGAATCTCTCCTACAGTGGAGTTACTCCAGATATGGCTAGCTTCTCTAGGTCTCTCCTTAATCTTAACTGAAGTATTATTAAAATTTCTCAAGATCCACACTGTGCTCATAGCTTCTAGAAAGAAGTAAATTGTCGTCAACCCTTGTGTGGATACAGGGACTTTAAAATGGATGATTGGCCAAATATAATTTTTCCACTGAATGAGCCCAAAGGATAAGGGAATGTGTGTCTCCAGAGCAACTTCTGGTGTGCACCTCAAATATACAGGCTGTGGGGGGCACCTTGGGTGGCTCAGTGGGTTAAGCCTCTGCCTTCGGCTCAGGTCATGATCTCAGGGTCCTGGGATCGAGCACCACATCGAGCTCTCTGTTCAGCAGGGAGCTTGCTTCCCTCCCTCTCTCTCTCTGCCTACCTCTCTGCCTACTTATGATCTCCCTGTCTCTGTCAAATAAATAAATAAAATATTTAAAATATATATTAAATATATTAATATATAATAAATAAATTAAATATACATATATATATATATATATGCAGGCTGTGGAAACCACTGGAGGAGACGACCGAGCCTCCTACCTGCTAGATTACACTGGAATAATGTGACATTTTACTAACACTCCCTAGAAAAACTTTACTTGACTGTACTGCCTCGCTTTCACAGGACGGTGTCCAGGATAAGCAGGGAAACATTTTCCCCCCTATTTTATCTGAGTTTGCTCAAGGAACTGAAATCACCATGTCCTGAGCCACATGCCATGTGCAACGCCTCCGACAAGCACACAGAAAACTCTGAGGAATCGTTATTCAGTGACTCTTGCCTTCTGCAAGCCTGTGGAATTCAGGTCCCCACAGGAAGGAGTGGAGAGGTTTTTCCAGCCTGACCGTATCAGCCGTCTCACCGCAAGAACCTTCTGTTTTGGCTGAGGTCCTTCTATCAGACTCAGGCTGTGTATGGCCAAATGTGAGTTTAACGTGTCTGGTTTACATTTCGTAAGTGTTTCCTTCACAAGCTCCTGTCCTTATATCCAATGGCTTGACTGCTTTGTATTCATGTTTGTTTTTCAAGAGGAAGTATGGCAGGTTGGACATTGGAAAACATAAACTCTGGAAGTTTAAACTCAGGGAGTCGTGAAATTAAGACAAAGAACTGCAGGTTCTTGAGTACGGTGGAGAGAATCAAAACGAGTAGGAGCCACAATATAAGGATGCGGGAGGTGATTTAAGAGCAGTATGAGTGCGGTGTGGACAGTAAGAATGACGGAAAGCTTTTGGTGAATTAGGCAAAGGTTTCAGCAATTATCCTTCTCTCGTATTTGGGAGGTGTGGGTCGCCGTAAGCTATAGTTCTGCAGCAGAGGACATGGTGGAGAGGAAAACAGTTTTAAAATTTCTCTTAGAACCCAGCCCACTGGAATTATGAAAGCGGCCTCAGTAAGTCTGATAGACTTGCAAGCCTCCAGTTACAGAGGCGTAGGAAAAGGAAAGACTTCAGTTACTGGAAACTAGTATTTGCATTGGACAACGTCATTATTTGAATTGGACGGTGGAGGGAGACGCGCATCTTAACCTGATCAAACACATTACAGATGTAATTTATAATCCGTCCACTCAGGGCCATTTTGTTTGTGGATACAGGATGATTGTGAATATTCTTTAAACATGTTTTTTAGGGACGCCTGGGTGGCTCAGTTGGTTAAGCGGCTGCCTTCAGCTCAGGTCATGATCCCAGTGTCCTGGGATCGAGTCCCGCATTGGGCTCCTTGCTCAGCAGGGAGCCTGCTTCTCCCTTTGCCTCTGCCTGCCTCTCTGTCTGCCTGTGCTTGCTCTCTCTGACAAATAAATAAATAAAATCTTTAAAAAAAAAAGTTAAACATGTTTTTTAGATTACCTTTAAGCTCCTAGAGTATTCTAAGAATATTCTTAAACTCCTTAAGAATTCCAGAATAATTTGTTTGCAAGTCAACTCTTGACACCTGCTATATTCTATTGTTGATTAGTTTTTACAGTAACTTAGGCATCTAGCCAGCTCCAGAAGCATATCTGGCTACTCTTTTGCAAGTAAACAAAGCTGAGAAATCCATAATAAAATGTTTTCCCCCTCCTAGAGAATAAAACAGGCTGAGATATGCCCATCTGACACACAAGGTACTTTGCCTTTTAAGGTTACATTCTCTGGGATGTAAAAATTACTCAGTTAAGGTGACTTGGATGGTGATTTCTGAAAATAATCAGTTAAAGGTAAATGAATCATTGTCCTCCAAATAAACCTGGCTTGGTATCTAAGGGGCTTGCGTTTCTAAATTCTCCCAGCCTTCCATTTTTATTATCTGCTAGACTGAGAGTGAGCTGTGCTCCCAGCAGGGAGAGCGACCCCTCCTTCCCCAGCTCATTAACTTGCAGGAAGCCCTCACGGTTCACTGGGGGTGGGGGTGGGGCATCACGCTTCACTCCCCCAAAGAGGGTGTGCTCAGGTTTGAGCGTGGGGGTGGGAATGGAGGCGTTTCCGTTCTATTTTGGTTTCTCCTACTGACTGGCCGCTCAGCTGTTCATGAGTCACCCTAACCTCAAAATCTGTCATTAAGACAGAAATAATGATACCTATTTTCTGTGCCTTACATGAATTGCATGAAGACATTATTCATAGTTCTGAAATACATGTGAGAATTAGTCAAGGTTAGATAGAAGGAAAAGTACGATGTAGTGGTTCTTGAGCCACAATAAATACGCTTTTATCATTTAGGTTGAGAATTCTCTGCACTGAAAAATTAAGAATGAGATGAGATCCTAATAAAGATTAAAATTGACAAAATATTTATGTGACAAACTGGGTCAAGAATTTACATATGGCATTAGAGCTTACTTCTTCAAATATGCAGTTACTAAAACTTTATTGAGCATCCTGTCACCGAGTTAGACATTAGGGAGACCGTAGGACACAGAGCCTGTCCTAAAGGCAACCGCAGAGCAGAAAGGAAACAGTTAATGACTCTAGGTAAATGGCATATGTAAGTCTCGTGGTATTTGGAAGGTTTTTTGCTTTCATAGCATCAGTACTAGTGGTTCTTGGGCAGTAGTTAGAAGCTTCAGAAAGAGAATTCACCTCAATAGTTTGTATTTATCTGAAAATTTTATATTTATCTTAAATATATTTTTCTGCAGTGTGACTTACTTTAGTTACTCTTTGTCTACCTTTGGGAGTTTATTGTTTATTTTATCTACATTTGTGTATAGAAATGATAATAATAAAGGATGAAAGTTTATCTCCTGATAGAATTTTGACCACATTCCACATTCTGTTTTTATTATTTAGTGCTCCCAATACTATGTAATAAGTGCTCTGTAATTCAGACTTCTGTCAGGTGATCCCATTACAATTGCGAAATGATAATTAGTCTATGTTTTACTTCTTTCCCTCAGTACCCAGCTAGCTCACATAAGCAGACTGGTTTTTGTCATAAAGTCCAAGTTTTCCATGTGGATTGCTATATATTTGACCCCTGAACTAGGAAGAGTATTTTACAGATATTCTATTGAATTCTTTCTGGTCTGCCCACACACAGCTTCTACCATATTGAGCGGTCTTTACAACAGGCTCCCACAAACAGACTTCTGCCAAACTGAATAGTCTTTAGGGCAGGCCCCTACAATGAAAACATGTTTATTTGGGGATAGAACCAAATAGCTACCCTTCATTCTGCGACCAAAGTCCAAGGGAAGATAGGCTCACTAATTGGTACCCTTCTCCCTGCAATGGTTGGGAGACTTCTGAATGGGTATTATTGGCCCTTCCTGGATCAGAGCTCATTCTGTGGTTCCTGCTATTTCATGCCCCAGGGAGAGATGAAAGAGTAGCATGAGTCTCCATGTAACAGCGTCTCAAACTCTGGCTAGATCCCAAACTCTCAGCCTCAGTATATGAGCTGGGCTCAGAACTTCTGTCACGTTGCCCTGTTCCTCCCAAGAAGGCCTAGCTCCTCACTGAGCCTTCTCTCTTAGCCATGATTTCTGAGATATGGGGGTTCTCTCTTAGGGTTGTATTTTCTCCACCACAGATCTATTCAGAGAGAAGTGGAATTCTAAGTATAGTTGCCACAATGGTTTTATCTCACTTAGGAGAGAGAAAATAAATTGAATGATTCTTCTAGCTGGATCTTGCTGACCAATGGAGAAAGTTATTTTTTGTTCTTTTCTTATTTTAAGTCAACAAACTTACCATCTGATCCCTAAGCCTATTTAATAGGATGTTTCTCTTTCTTTTGCTCAGGGACAAATTCCATTATAATATTTTGTGTAAAACCCACATATACAGGTGGACATCTTCTTCTTTCCCACTCACCAGATTTTTAGAAATCAGTGCAGGAACATGATGGAAATTCAATTTTTTAAAAATTAGATAGTTCTCTATTTCTAATTCATTGGATTTCGCATACTTCTTTGAGCACTCTTTTTTTTTTTCCTCACTTCACAGCGTCTTTGTTCTCATCATACAAAGTAATCCTTGCTGAAAGTATCAGCATTATTCTCCAACCCACCATTTCTTGACTGTCCAGTTAAATCCTATCAGTAGACTCAGCTGAATTATAGATGTCGGGAACTATTCTTTTGTTATTGAGGGAAACTGAAGGAGTGCTGCTTTGGTGGCTCGGCTTAATCAGCATCCAATTAACCTTTACTCTTGTTCTCACCTAGTAGCTGGGGTTCTGACCTGTGCCCATGACCAAGTGCCCACCTTTGTCACCTATAGCTGAATATTGGATATGGTGACTCATCTTGGAGTATTTGCCTGGCTAATCCACTCATCCTTCCCATTAGCTTCCTTTATCTTCATTTCTATTGTCCATCTTCTTACGTATTGCCATCCCATCCTCACCTCTTTGTTAGTTCGGTGGTTGTTTCCCGTCAACTACCCAACTTCGAAACACTGACTCTCATCCAAACCACAACTCTTCCTCTCACCTGCCCCATTTTCTGCATTATCATGTTTTCACTGCTTTCTCCTGAAATAGTACTTCTTAGCTCTTTTAGCACCTCCCTTATGTGGATAACCCATCTGAGGTGTCACCTAGGACTTTTCTCCATGTTCTTTGAGTACTAGGGATGTTGGAAACTGCTTAGAATATTTATCAAATATTTTTAACATAATCCTGACTTTCAAATATTACCTTTGAGAATCCACTAGAAGGGAATGCCAAGCTATAGGGGAAAAGCAAGTACACAAAGATGTCCAGCGTTCCTATTTAGAGTAGGGAAATAATTAGAACATACCTGCAACAAAGGAATGTTTAAAGTATAATAACCATGATGTACTGTAATGCAAACATTATAACTGTTTCTAGAGAGTGTTATAATAATGTGAAAACACCTTTACACTAAATTAAATTATCTCTTCTAGAGCTTTTCTATATATTTGCTTGTATTCATATGTACTTAGGGGAATTGGGATCAGGATGGAGGTGGTAGTCAAAGGAGGTTTTAACATTGTCCATAATGTTTCAATTTTTTGACAAAAGGAAAAATATTCACATATTTTTATTGTAGTAAAATATACTTTAAAATGTAAAAAAAAATTAAATTATCTCAATTGAATAAAGTTAGTTTAACTTACTTTAGTGGTAAAATTTTGAAAAAGCTGGATTTACCATATAGAGTGTGATAGTAACTAATTTTAAAAAAATGTTGAACGTATGCATAGAAGCCAAAACTAGAAAGGAAAGAAACAATATAAGGCTGGGTAGTTGACTATCTGCCACACTGATAGCCTGTATCTTCTAAGTGTTCTCTCATGACTCGTGTGAAAGGCAGTCTCCAAGGAGGTCCTGATCACCCCCACTTCTTGGAATGTGCAGCTTTCTATAACTCCCTCATCTTGAGTGTGTGCTGGACTTGCTTCTAACCGGTAGAATGTAGCCAAGATGAGAGGATGTCACTTTTCAAATTAGATTACAAAGAATCATAATTTCCATCTTGCTAGCAAACTTTCTCTCTCACCTTCTTGACTTTCATGTTTTGATGAATAAGCTTCCATGTAGGAAAATCCCACCTGGCCATAAACTGGGGCAGATTCTAGTCAACAGCTGGTGAAGAATGGGGGACCCCGTCCAACAACCCAGTGTTGTTGTTGTTGGGAACAAATGCTGCCCACCACTACTGACTGAGCTTCAAAGTAGATCCTTCCCCAGTTGAGCCTTCAGATGAGACAGCAGACCCTGTGTTGACACTGTGATTGGAGAGAGATTAGAGAACACAAAACAGAGGACACAGCTAAGCTGTGCCCAGATTTCTGACCCCACAAAACTGTAATATAATAAATGTGTTTTATCTTAAGCTGTTAAGTTTTGGAGTAACCTGTTACATAGCAATAAATAACTAGTACCTGAAGGTATTATTTTGATAGTATAGCTATAAACTTCTTTTAGAAGGGATATTCACATAAAAAGTGAATTTGAGATGCTAAAGGATTTTGTGATCACCTCCTGTACAAGTGCCCTGAGAAGCTGACCCTCTGCCCTGGACAAGAGGGAAAGAGTGAGGGCATTGTCACTGCACAACACAGAATATTTGCATAAGCTCACAGTGGTGAGGAGTCACTGTGGATACTTAAGCATTTGGGTTTTTTATTTTCTGCTCCTTCAGAAAACTGTGTAACCTGGGAGGTAGAGCACTCATCCTGGAATTAGAAACCTACCTATATAGGAAGTTGCCTTGACTCTATTTGGGAGAAATCTTCCCTTTCCTGTAAGGTTCCCCACCCTTACCAAGAAGTAGGAAAATAAGATACTGTGACACTGAAGATCTCTTTGCTCTACCCCATAAGAGAGAGGATAGCATTAAAAAGCTCTAAAGCTGACCAGGAGATATTATCTGATGAGGCTTGTCAGAGAGAAGTGGTGTCTTTCTACCCTTCACCTCTGGGGGCTCACCCCTAGGTACTTACCTGAGGACAGCCTTCAGGAACTATCCACTGTAGTGGAGGGGGCAAGGAATTTTTCATCCTTGACCACTAAATCTTTTAACCAGCCTTACCAGAAGGAGAGAAGCAATTATAATTTGGAGAAAGGGTCAGAATCCAGCTGACCTTGTCTATATGGCTTTGTATGTCAGAATTTTCCAAAGCCAGGCATTTTGGGTTTTTAAAACTGTGTGTGTGTGTGTGTGTGTGTGTGTGTGTGTGTGTGTGTGTGTGTTTGGGTCAGTTGGGGGCCCAAGAAGAAGGGAAAAAGCTCAGACAAATGGCTGTGTAGACCTAGATAAGGAAAGGGTGAAGGGGGTCTTGCTCTTTTGAGTATTAATTCTCCTCTTTCTGCCTTCTACCCCTGGCCCCACCCCATGTAAGTTCCTGCATTCAGCTCAGTATTGGCCCCTTCCTGAAGCTGTGTCCACCTCAATATCTGCTTCTGCCTCTCCTCTTCCTAGGAGAGAGCCCAGTCTCATGATGCCACCACTTGACCACAATTCATGAATCATAACCACATGGACCTTCCAGAAGGGAAATAGCTAATATAGCTCTTTCTAGAGACACAATTTGAGTTCTGGAGGCACAGCTTGTTCTAATATACAGGACAGATGGGAAACACACACTAAAAGCACCTGCCTGAGTCACAACACTTAGATGATTCCTTTCAGCAGTTGTCGTGCTGTGGAAAAAATGTATCACCATGCAGGAGTGTGTGAAAGATGAGCAGTCACAGATTAATAATCAGACACTCTCAGAGCCCAGTAATGAATTGAAACCAAAAGCCAGAGATACAGTCTCATTACTATGAACATTTGCTTACAAATGACATCTGTTGATTTATTTTTTTTTCTCCACTGACTTTGTATTAGTTTAGGCTACCACAAAGAAATACCATAGACTGGGTAGTCTAATGACAGATAATTATTTTCTTAGAGCTTCATAGTCTGTAAGTTAGAGATCCAAGTGCCAGTATGGTTGGTTTCTGTTGAGAGCTCTTTGCCTGGCCAGCTTCTCACTATGTCCTCACATGGGGAGTGGGGAGGGAGGGAGAGTGAGAAGGTAGAGGGGGCAAGCTCTCTGGTATCTCCTTTTATAAAGGCACTAATCCCATTATGAGTGCCCCACCCTCATGACCTCATCTAACCCTAATTACCTCCCAAAGGCCCCATCTCCAAATACCATCCCACTGGGAACTAGAGTTTCAACACACGGATTTGGGGAGACACAAATATTCATTGTATAGCAGGCTTGTAGTCCTCTATGTATTTTATCCACACCAAGTTTTAACTGCATCTTTTCTAGAGAGCAAAGTTCAAACTGTTCTATGTAGAGTATCTTCTGTGTATCACAGAATATTGCTAGTGCAAGAATGATTTTTGGTAATTGAGATTATACTCAAGCTTTTAACTTATTGGAACTTGGTGGCAAAAAAGAAAAAAATACCTAGGTTGTATTAGCATTATGCCTTTAAAATTAAGAAGGGCTGTGATGTAATGAGCATTGGGTATTACGCAAGACTGATGAATCACTGAACTCTACCTCTGAAACTAATAATACATTATATGTTAATTAATTGAATTTAAATTTAAAAAATTAAAAATAAAATAATATTTTTAAAAAATAATGGTGATCAGTGCTGCAGACAGGCATGGGTCATGGATTCAGGTATGGTTTTAAGTGTCATAAAATGTATTTTGCACACAGTAGCATCAAACTGTGAAGCTACCCTCAGTTACAAATCCTCATTACCTTATACACGAAAACTTACGCTGAGTGGCCTGAAATAAGGTCATTATACCCTGACGCTTTCACAACCTTCTCCTTTTCTTTATAACAAGTGCTCACTATTATGGGAAGAATGCCTGCCTTTTCTTTGCAGCTTTGCAGAGCTTTAAGGAAGCAGGGTTTTTAATCACACTCTTCTTTTCTTGCTTGCACTTCTGACTTCTCTAAGTTGGCAACAGAATTTTAAGTTCATCTCAGAGATAGCATCACTCTTTAACCTTGGACAGTTTAAAAGTCTCTACCAAGGCATTTCTAGGCATTTTATTGCTTCATTCCTTTATTCTCATGTCAAGGATAAGTGGATTTGAGCCAACAAACAAAATTAGAGCAGAGCCCTTACTCTATTTCCAGATCAGCTAAACCAATTAATACAATTTAATTAAAACTTATTTTTTTTCCTTTCTGCAGAAGGAGCTCTGAGCGCAGCTGTTGCAGTAGGGTTTTTAGTGTGTAGTTCCAGCTTCATTTAACTCTTGCAGGGACATTTCCAGAGTGAGATGCTGCAGGAATGGGACACTACTAACTGACCTCGCTTTAAATTTCACATGTAGCACCATGGCGAATTACCTCTTTAAACTGCGTATTTTCTTTATCCGAAGAAAGGAAAGTTAATTCCATTCTTACTCTTTCTCTTGGATTTAGTACTTCAGGAGTATCTGTGTCTACAATGAACTGTTCATATTTGGCATCTCAACCAATTCATTTGAATAAATGTAAAGTACACCGGCTACCAAAAGAAATGTCCTCTAATAACAACATAGGATGTTTTAAATTGAATAGGAGTAAAAAATTCATAATTCATTCAAAAATTCATAAGTAAAAAATTCATAACATATAATTTTTCCTCCATAATATTTACCTTGAGCATTCCTATAAATTACAGGAATGTGGTATTGGCAAAATAATCTCAGATTCATTGGGGTACAAGGCAAATCTAGCAAGAGTTTCCCTCTTCATTTTGATCACCCCCACTCTTCTTGGGTTCTTAGAGTTCCCTCCTAGGAGTCAGCCTGTTATGGGCACAGAGTTCAAATTCTTTTCTCAAAAGCATCCAGTTATAACTTCCTTTATTGTTCTTTTCTGCCACTCTTCTTTTCCCTTCCCTTAGCCATGAAATCTTTTTTGAGATTAGGGCAAAAACACTTGTTCTTATTTTGTATCTATTCAGAACTGAGTCTGACTGCAAGTAACAGAAACTCCTATAGAGGCTTAAATAATTAAGTGGCTTATTTTGCTCCCATCAAAGTCTGGGGAGAAGTGGACTAGTTTGATACAGTAGTCAAGCACCCCACATAGGACTCAGGTTTTCCTTTGTTCTTTTTCTGCTAGGTATAATGGATGACCTCAACCTCATGGATCCAGGACAGTTCTAGGAACTCCACACACCACATCTATGTTGCAAGAAAGGTGAAGGGAGAGGACAAAAGGCCTTGTGCCAGCAGAGCCTGGCTTACTTTTAAATATTTTCTTAGAGGGGCGCCTGGGTGGTTCAGTGGGTTAAGCCTCTGCCTTTGGCTCAGGTCATGATCCCAGGGTCCTGGGATCGGGCCCCGAATCAGGCTCTCTGCTCGGTAGGGAGCCTGCTCCCCCTCCCCCCGGCACCCCACCTGCCTCTCTGCCTACTTGTGATCTCTCTCTGTCAAGAAAGTAAATAAAAATCTTTAAAAAAAAAAAAAAATAAATAAATATTTTCTTTATATCTAATGATTTCTGTATACTTTTTTGGGGGGGTTCAGTTAAGTAGAGGAGAATCTGGGAGGGTGAGTATTTTATCTTGACACAATGATTTGCCCAAATAAAAGTGAGGTTCTTCTAGTGCAAAAGAAGATAAAAGTATACATGTGGTGGACAACTATTTATATCTTCTGAAGTCTACAGCATGGATACAGTATTTCATCCCATACAGAATATTATAAAATGTGTAGAGATATTTTCACCCATCAGGACGACTAGGGTGGAGTGTGTGTTAATAGCATTTGGTGTCTAGGAGCTGGGGATGTTAATTGTCCTGTAACATGTGGAATACTCTCCAGTAACGAAGAATTACCTCAGCCAGAATCCCAGTGTTGGCTCGCACTCAAACACGGGAATACCACTTTCCTGACAGGAAATTGTATCCCAAATTTATAACCATTTCTCTTCTAGGTCAGATAAAGAATTTCTGGGGCTGTGTAATCTAAGCCAGATGTAATGTCTCCTTAACCGGTAATCTAGTTATCCACCTGTAGAACACCCAAGATACCATGGTGATGTGGGTGATGTCGCATTACCTGGAATTAAAATTCACACTTGGGGGGAAAAAAAAGCGAAGTCAGTGGTTCATGGCATATAGCAGATCTTCCTGAAAAGAATAATGACAACTTGTCATTGACTAAGCTGGCAGCCTCAGTTGGGGTACCTTGGAAGATTTCTCTGGTCTATTATCCTTCATTGCCACCTTTGAGCACCTTGGACCATTGAGCTTTGGGGTAGGAGCATACCTTCAGGGTTGCATTTATTTTTAGTGCAGTTCAGAGTCCAAGAATTGCTTTTGGGTTTGAATAGTTAAGAGGGGGATGTTGTCCTGCCCTGGGATGTTTGTTTGTTTAGACAATACAGGTTCCTTAAAACTTAGTAGGTTTACAGTCTGCCTGCTTTAGGCAATTCTCTGAGTAACTACAGCCAAAGATCCCATGTGGATATAGTTTTTTGCATTAAGATCTTTTATTTACCGGCTTCTGTGACCATTTTCCTAAACTTCTCCTGGTCAGTGCCTTAAGGTAATTAGAAACAACATTGGATAGGGATACAAACATTTCGAGTAACATGCTTTCCAGTGATCACTCACTCCCTGTATTTGGCAGAGAACCTTTGTAGAAGGGATGTAGGAAAGCCCCAAGATACCAATCTAAAATTGCTTATTCTAAGCTGTCCTCTATTTCAGACAAAGAACTTAGCTTGTTCAACCCTCTAAGGCCCAAACCATGAGAGTCTCGCTCAACATTGTCTCTCGGCCAAGTTACTTTGCTTACTGGTCTCTGCTTGCAGATGGTCTAATAACTGTAGTCTGAGCTCATTTATCTCTTGTAGAACGTGGCTTAAGGAGGAAAGAAGAAAGAGCAGACCCCACCATTTGAATTGTTCCTGCCATTTTCCCTTGGTTTGCATCTGGTCAATACCCAATGTGGTTACAGTTGAACCAAATGTTTATGACTGAATACGTGTCTCTCCCCCAGTGGATCTTCCTGACAAATATTTACTCTTCCTTCTAGACTCTGGTAAAAATCTCTTTTTTCTTTTATCAGATCTTTTTTGAACTATCTTTAGGCAAAGCTGGGGGTATATCCTTTTACCCTCTCGTAATTCTCTGCATGCAACTCCGTTAAAGGTGCATGTGCCAAGGGGAAAAGCCCCATTCTCTTAAACTGACAGCACCAGTTCATGGACCAATGACTATTCCATATATTACATATATAAATTTTCTTTTTTTTTTAAAGATTTTATTTATTTATTTGACAGAGAGAGATCACAAGTAGGCAGAGAGGCAGGCAGAGAGAGAGGAAGGGAAGCAGGCTCCCTGCTGAGCAGAGAGTCCGATGCGGGGCTTGATCCCAGGACCCTGGGATCATGACCTGAGCTGAAGGAAGAGGCTTTAACCCACTGAGCCACCCAGGTGCCCCCATATATAGATTTTCAATACACATTTATTGAATGAATTAATGCATGAAAAAATATGTGAATAATGAAAAATTGAAATGCCTCAGTTATTTGATTCTAATTTTAAATATGTGTAAAACACATACATACATACACACACATCCAAAGAATTTTGCTCTTTTCCTAAATGTAAAATGATTGATGGGGGTTGGGTGGAGGAAGAATCTGTTCCTTCATGGTTTAAATTACTAAGTTTCTGATTAAGTTTGTTTATTTACATATATTCTCAAATTTGTGGGGTTAATGTGACTTCTAAAGATTTCATGAGATTTTGTAATGGCAATTTATATGAAGATTCCAGTAACATACAACAGACATTAAATGAGCATTTAGGTTCAGCAGAGAAGGAATTAGAAAAATATATTCCCAGGACATATGTATTTCTCAACATAAATATCCTTCAGCATTACACAATAGACCTACTACTGTAATAGCATTTGTAAAGTGAAACTCTTTAGATCAACTCATATATCTCTATTGAATTAACTTTCTTCATCTGTCCTAATTATTTACTTGAGTATTCAAATAAAACATGCTCATTTTACCAAATTCAATCTATTCCTGTAATGTTATAATTACACAATATTACAGAAATAGATGCCTCAAAAAATTTCCCTATGTGCTGCTCCCTAAAGACAAGTTTGATACATATATTTTCCAAATACAATCCAAAGAACAAAATCACCCTTAAGAATATAGCATGCAGGGGCGCCTGGGTGGCTCAGTGGGTTAAGCCTCTGCCTTCGGCTCAGGTCATGATCCCAGGGTCCTGGAATTGAGCCCCGCATCGGGCTCTCTGCTCAGTGGCGAGTCTACCCGCCCCCACCGCCTGCCCCTCTGCCTACTTGTGATCTCTCTCTCACTGTCAAATAAATAAATAAATAAACTTAAAAAAAAAAAGCCCAAATAATCCAATTTAAAAAATAACAAATGACCTTATAGAGGTTTTTCCAAAGAAGATATATGGATAGGCAGTAGGTACATGAAAAGATGCTAAGTATCACTAGTCGTTAAGGAAATGCAAAATAAAACCACAATGAGATCTCACCTCACACCTGTTAGAATGACCATCATCAAAAAGATGGAAAGTAAATGCTAGCAAGGATGTAAAGAAAAGGAAACCCTTATGCACTGTTGGTGTGACTATAAATTGGTATTGCAAATGTGGAAAATAGTATGAAAGAGCCACGAAAATTAAAAATAGAACTACCATATGATCTAGCAATTTCACTTCTGGGACTATATCTAAAGGAATGAAAACACTAACTCAAAAAGATATCTGCACCCCTCTGTTCACAGAAGCATTATCTATAATAGCCAAGACATAGAAATGACCTATGTGTTCATCAATGGATAAATGGATAAAGAAGTGGTGGGATATATGTGTATTTACATACATATACACATACATAACATAGAAATACACATGCATATGTATGTATATATGTATACACACAGACACATACACATAATGGAATATTACTTAGCCATAAAAATGAGGAAATCCAATCATTTGACAACATGGATGGCTCTGGAAGGCATTATGCTAAGCAAAGTTACTCAGACAAAGACAAATACTGTAGATCTCAGTAACATATGGAATCCAACAAAAAACAAAGAACCTGAAATTCATAGAAAAAGAGATCAGATTTGTGGCTACCAGAGGTGAGGGATGAGGAGAGGGGGAATAGAAGTAAAGCGGTAAAAGGTACAAACTTTCCATTATAGGATCAATAAATTCTAGGAATGTAGTGTACAACATGATGGCTTTATATGATATATGGGAAAGTTTTTGATATATGGGATATGGGAAACACTGTTATATGATATATGGGAAAGTTGGGTTTTTTTTAAAGATTTTATTTATTTATTTGTTAGAGAGAGAGAGAGCGAGCACAGGCAGACAGAGTGGCAGGCAGAGGCAGAGGGAGAAGCAGGCTCCCCGCCAAGCAAGGAGCCCGATGTGGGACTCGATCCCAGGACGCTGGGATCATGACCTGAGCGGAAGGCAGCTGCTTAACCAACTGAGCCACCTAGGCATCCCTATGGGAAAGTTTTTAAGAGAGTAAATCCTAAGCATTCTCATCACAGTGAGAAATTCTTTTTTTCTTTCTTTCCTTTTTTTTTTTTTAGTTGTATCTAGATAAGATGATGGGCATAAACTAAACCTGTTGAGGTAGTAATTTCACAATGTATATAAATCAAGGGATCACACTGTACACCTTAAATTTATGTAGTAACATATGCCAATTCCTTCTTGATATAACTGGGAAAAATTAATTAATTCCTTCCACCACTCCCCCCAAAAAAGAATACAGCATGCTAGCTTGGTACCTGGAGGCTGACAAAGTTAGCTGCCTCAATGGCAGTTTAACTCAGAGGTTTGGCTAAAGGAAAGAAGAAATATGATGTGATAGCTAGAAGGGAGAAAATAGTTGAGTGCAGGTTAAGACTTTTGAAAATGTATTATTCTCCCACCTTAAGATGATCAAGGTTTGAAAATTTTTTGGCTGAGAGAAAATCCAGTAGAAAGAAATGATTTGGGGATTGGAGATAGATGGGTTTATGTCTTTAATAGATGGAATGCAGTGTGATATGACACATATTTAGCTTACATAAAATTTAATTCAGAGGATATCAGATGCAGAAGGGATTTGGGATACCATCACATCTCCCCTCATTGAACAGATTTAGAAAATACAGCCTATTCAGGTTAAATAACTTCTTCTCATTCACTCCCCTAACTCCAATTTGAATTGCTAATCTCAAATGTGAAAGTGGTGAGATTTATGGGGTGAGATTTATTCTTAACACAGTGTCTACAGGTGAATAAGAAAGAAAGGAAAGAGCAAAAAAGAAAAGAACAATGGTGGAGGGGAGAAGAAGAATGCTGTTTGTATTTGTTAAATACATACAGGAAAGACCTTTACTTCTTGCTCCTACTTTTCAATTTCTTCTTATCCAGTTTTCTCAAAGCTTCCTCACACTGACCACACTGGTGGCTGGATAAAAAATGAGTGAAACTTGTATGCTTTTGAAATATAATTTCATCCATTTTTCAAAGCAGTTCTAACATATTTCTGCATTGCAGATATAGAGCTGGTATTCAAAGAAGGTATCTGTGTTTTCTAAGTTCATGTAACCTAGCATTGGAGTCAAGACACAAAACCTAGTTTTGATCTCCCAAGTATAGATTTCTCTCCCTTAGCCTCAATATTTTCATTTAAGTGTTAATTTATCCTTAACATTTAAGGAAAATACCTAAAATTTTGAAGTAGTTTGTCTTTACATTTTAAAAATCTGAACTTTTCTAATTATCAAACAATCACTACATTTATTGACTACTCACGTAAGATACAGTCAATATTGTGCTAGACACTAAATGCTGATTGCCCATATTAGGATCTTTGGTCAATAAAAAGTCCTCTTCCAAGTATCTCTTGGCAATCTCAAGGCAGATCCAATTTTATGGGACCTGAAACTTACACAATCTGGGGAACCTTTTAAAATAAAAATAATAGGAAACAATAACATTGAAATCAATTATAAAAGTGGATATTCATGTAGAATGAGAAAAAATACATCAATCAGAAATGTTTAAAAACTGACAACATCAGTTATCACAAAACTTAGAAGAGCAACATGATATCTTTATTATTAATTACCTGATCCATTTCTGTAGCGTGTTTTATCTGATACTCTACATGCTCTTTAATAGCCTTTTCATAGAATAATTATTTTGTAATATTTTCTATAGAAACACTGGAAGATAATTCAGTCTTCTCTCCCTCAGGGTTGAAAAAAAATTTTTTTTCATCATTTATAGTTTAGAGATGATGATTTCAGTTGTACAACCTGGTGTTGGTAATATCATTTTAATGTCTGGGTTTGGGTCAATTTCCAAAAAATATCAAATTTTTCTTGTATTTGAACTATAGGATTAGAGGGCATTTCAAAGATTTTTATGCAGTGACTCATTTAATTAGGGACACTCATTAATTGATAGGCTATAGATATTGTCATGCTATTCCTTTAGGGGAGCTGGCACAGCAATCAGTAGGAGTGTTCCTACACCAGGACAGCTAGCAAGACTCAACTATACACAGAAGTGACTGCAAACCATAATGTTGTATCTTGAACTTGTCCAGCCCCCAAAATGCCATTGTCACTCAGATGAGAAGGGTAGATACTGTGAGCTTGCCAGGGGATGTTGGATGGAAAGTTGTAGCCAGTTGGGGTTGAAATGTCTCACTTTTGCAAGTTTTAGAAACTTTACAGATATAGCATCATAATTTTCAATCACTTCCATTTATAGTTCAGTTACTGACAACTGTCCTCGTACAGGAACTTTTCCTACTGCCTAGTTTCTCAGTTCACCTGGAATAATAACATCATGACATCCATGGTATATCACTTATGTGTCCCCAGTTAAATGAATCACTACACAAGAAAAGTTAAAATACTCTCTGATTCCTTGGTAAGGCCTGAATATAAGCTCCATTAGTGGCATAGGAGATCCTTCTCTAGTAAACTATTAGCCCTGTAGAGTCACCAATCTAAGCAATTACTAAGTAAAACCAATCAGAAAGTCATACCTCTTGATTTCTTGATTGCTCTACAATCAGGCTGCTTGTGGTAGCCTAAATAAAGGAAGATGAATAACTTACAATTTTCTGTCTCTTATAAAATATGTATTAACCAGCAGTAGATATTTCATTATTTTTTTAATTTATAAATTTGCTATTCCAGGTAAAGTAAGAGTTTAGTTTTCATTTTTAAAAATTTTTCTTTGGGGGTGCCTGGGTGGCTCAGTGGGTTAAAGCCTCTGCCTTCGGCTCAGGTCATGATCCCAGGGTCCTGGGATGGAGCCCCGCATCGAGCTCTCTGCTCAGCAGGGAGCCTGCTTCCTCCTCTCTCTCTGCCTGCCTCTCTGCCTACTTGTGATCTCTGTCTGTCAAATAAATAAATAAAAAGTTTTTTCTTTGTATAGATACATGAAAAAACAAATGGTAAAAACCATGTCACTGTAATATGTGGAGGTAATCAGGAAAATACAAAGTTTAACAAACTAATTGAACCTTAGGGTAGGGAAAGCTCCTTTACACCCAGTGAAGCTAAGCTTTGGGGGGAAGTTAATATTTCTTCAACAGTTGTACTAAGAACATTAAAAATACTTTTGCCAAGGAAGGATATCAACATTTTAATCTACCTTACACTGATAAAAAGAAAAACACAAAGTAGGGAGGAGGCAGGGGCAGGTTTTCATGAAGCCACAGAAGGTAGAAACAAAATGTCCTTTGTTTGGAGAATATTGCACCTGCATTAAATTTACTGCTGACATCTCTTCATAGAAATTTGATTTTTCTCTCATTCCCCCACCTTTGATTGTTTTCAACACTGAGGAATGTGAAGCATGCCAGTCGTCCTTCTTGTCCTTGTGACATTTCTGTCTTCAGCTGTAACAGAGAACAGGGCTTCCTCACCCCCTGGCCATCAGCACGTCATCTCAGAAATGCACCTGCGACCCGTAACACGACACTCGAGTGCGCAGAGCTTCATACTTCTGTGACAGACGCCAAGAGATCAATTTCCTGCTCATTGGGCCTCGGAGTCTGAGCACTGTTCTGACAAGGAAAGTCTCTTTCAAATAATCCTAACTACTAAAGGCAGTTCAAATACAGATGTAGAACCTTTCAAGGAGCTGTGATATCAATATAATGGCACCATGGCCATAGGACAGTGGTTATGGTGTGTGTGTGTGTGTACAGGGGGTGCTGGGGTTGTTCCTATAGTGAGCTGACTTTGATATTTTATATACCATCTGAATAGTCCACATAGTTGCCAAAGGAGAGAATGTGAGTGTGATGGATAGTCCATCATTCAAATTTAGTTCAGGAATTATCTTACCTGTGAAATCACTAATATATGATAGATGAATTGGGCTTTGTTAGGTATGTTTAGGCCCTTGTAGCTTCCTCAGAGACATTGCAAAGGTAGAGTCTACCCCACATCCATACACCGTGTATGTCTATGATCACCCCCATACTTGTGCATAAGTTATTTATTTAGCTCTCATCTCCTGTCCCATCAATGAGTTTCCTAAGACAGAGAAGTGCCCTGGGTCCTACTGCCTCCGCCTGCATTCCGTCTTGGCAAATCCCTACTACATGTCCAATTTTTAGTGAATTAATGGATTGTCAATTAGATTAACCACCTCGTGGGGGATCCTGGAGGTACAATAACACTTTTCACTGAAACTGTGTCTTTTGGCCTTGACTTAGAGCTCAGAAATTTATCTTGAATTGGGAAAGCAGAGAAAGAAGAGAAGGAGAAGAACAACATTCAGACGAAGATGAAGTGTGTTATCTTATGGTCAGAAGACATGGGTCCCAAACATGACTGTAACACCTGCAAATTGTGTGACTTTGAGAATGGATTTAATTTCTAAGCGTCATTCGCCTTTTCATAAAATGGGATAATAATAGAATCTAGAGGATTAAATGAGAAAAATGAATGTAAAATGCGTAGAATTGCTTGCTCTGGAGAAAGAATTTAATAAAAATTAGCAGTTAGTACTAGGAGAGTAAGATAAAAAAAAAACTATGGCTTCAGTTTATGGAAGATTTTATCTGCAAATCATAAATTAGAAGAAAGTTCTAAAGAGGCAGAGGCACAGTTAGGAAGTCTTGCATTAGAAGACGTGCCTTTAGGCCACCTTTTCTTCCTGTCTACTTAGAAATCACCTGATAGGGCACAGCTTTTTTTTTTTTTTTAACTATTTGCTGTATGAATACTGTATGAATACCTATGAAGCTCTTTCTATAAACTGCAAGTGTGCCAAGATTGGTTTATTTTTTGGCGAAAGGTCAGAATTAAAATAGAAGCCTTTTAGATGTCCTCTCTCACATTGAGATTACATCGCTCACTTCTTATTTTACCATTTAACGTTTAACATGAGAGGGCTTTGAGATCATTTTAAGCGTCATCCATAGGCTTGGCTCTAATCCTCCAGTCTACAGTGGCCTGAAAAGATCATATCCCTCCATATTCCACAGCCATTTCCAAGTTGCACCTGATCTATGAGATGAAAATTCAATGTTAGCTCATAAATGAGCCACTTCATTGTGACTATTTCAAGTCTTTCCCCGATTTCTCCCAGATTCTCTTACTTATTAGGAAGTCAGGAAGGGTTGGGGTAAGTAGATGATGGGCATTAAGGAGGGCACATGGTGTGATGAGCACTGCGTATTATATGCAACTAATGAGTCATTGAACATTACATCAAAAATTAATGATGTATTATATGTTGGCTAACTAAATTTAAATTTTAAAAAAAGGAAATCAGGAAAAACAAACTAACATTTAGTGCCAAAAAGTTTATGTAACTTTAATCTTACCTAAGTATGCCCCATTTTATTAGTTTCTGAGGTCACTCTTTAATGTTCATATCACAGTTGGTTGAGACTGATCACATAAGACACTGGAAAGTCCAGTGTCTTACCAGGTTTCCTCTTTCCTAACTGCCAAGTGTTTCTGGCTTGGCAAGGCCTACAAGTTCCCCATATTTTCCCTGATTGTTAATCACCCTTCTGTCAACTGTTTCTTCCACTATAGGGTCAGGACTTTCCTGGCTTCCCTCGGTCTGCTGCTGCTTTCCCCCCATACCAGCTCATCTTGATTTTGTGCATCAACCTTTTGCTCACCCCTCTGAATGGTAGCTGAGACCCGACCATTGCTTAAAGTCTTAAGGAGAACAAAAGGATCTTCAAACTGATTGTCAGATATTACTTTTCTCAGAGTCTACATGTCTCCATCAAAGACCCCTTCTGGACACTCCTGTCTAGATGTGGTCTTGCCACCATGTTGTAAGGATGGGTTGTCACCCATTGCCACCACCTCCGCCATGATAGAGATCTCAAATGCATCTCCCTTACTCCATTTCTCTATCAGGGACCATTTAGCCCTCAAACCTGAAGGAAGAGAGGAACATTTCTACCTTTACCTGTCCAGAGTCTGCCTATCAAATCACTGTATTCTCTCAGGACAGATATCCTCTGGAATGTTTCACAGTGAAACTATCTAATCGTTTCAAGGGAAAGGCATCCGTAGGGGTATCATCTTACCTTTGATTGTCTGTCATGTGTACATTTTGAGCATATTGTAAGCTATTCAACTTCAGCAGTTCTGTTGAATGTACCTTCCCACCCTCCCAGTATGTGGGGGAAGGTCATGTCTCTGTGTCATTCGGTAGTTGTCTAAGACTGTTCTCTGGAGTCTGATCATCTGCTCCACTCCAGGACTTAAACAAGATCAAAGGCACAGAACTCTCAAGGAATAAGGAATATATTCTGAGGTCAGTTCATTGTAAATCCACATTCGGAAAAGTTATATTTTCCTAAAATAAGCTACCTCCCAAAATTCAGCTTTGTCTACCTGGAAGATGACGTTTTTATATGAAGTAGTGCTATTTAGCTTTTGGAAGCACATTGTCATAAGCCTATTCATTCCAGAATAAAGTTGTGTGTTATCTTCGCATAACCGAAAGGCCCATGCAAATATTTTTTTTTTTCTAAAATAAAGGAGCAATTTACTCCCAAAAGTCAGTGTAAGAATCCACCTCAATAGAAACAAAACAAAAGAGAAACACTGGGTTACCTTTAAAACTAGTTTTTTTGCTTTTCTGGATATATGCATATCTCCCAGCATCTGGGGGGTGGGGAGTCTAGTCTCAGCCAAGATACTTGCACAACTATGTAACAGGATATTGTGTCATAGTCACATTTTGAGCTATTCATTGGGGGGTTTTGTCCAGATTCTCCAAGGTAGCAAGGCTCTTTGCATTCTTTACCTCTGGGATACTTGCAGAGTAGAAGCTAGAAACTTTAGTCAAAATCTAACCTCCTCAATTGTTTCAGGTGTCTGGGAGAGAGACAAACATATACCTTTGATGGGGAAAAATAGAAAAGAAGGTAGGACTTTTCCCTAAACATATTGGTGGATCCACAGAGCATTGCAAATCCTCATACCACCTTTACACAAAGCCCTGGAAATGTTAATGTCCTACGAGTGAGTAACTTCTCCCAAACATAACAGCTCTCTGCCTTACCAGAAATGCCCACAAATAAAGTAAAGCTTAATGCAGCTGGGCCACCAAACCTGAAAGGTCCCCTTGAGCTGGGAGAGCATGTAGCTCCAAGGTAACCAGTGTGGACGAGTGACCGATGTGGCTGTCATATTGCTTGGGGGCTCTGTTGCACCGTGGGACTGTTGCAGATTCATGTATATTTAAAGGAAAATAGGAAATTGGGATTTTTTTTTCTACAGCCCACATTGTGAAATAAGATTCACATTTTTCTCGACAGAAGGGTATTGGTAGAACCCGCATTTCACAGTCGAGGAAGCTGAGACTCAGAATGAGATTCAAGATCCTGTATTCTAATATCTCACAAACGGAAGGTGACAGAGCTGGGACTTGCATCCAGATCTGCTTAACCTCAAACATGTGCCCTTTTCAAAATTTCATTTTTATTTTAATTCCAATACAGTTAACATACGGTGTTATATTAGTTTCAGATATATACATGTGCCCTTTTTTTTTTTTTTCTTTGTTAGAGAGAGAGAGAGAGAGCCAGCACAGGTAGACAGAGTGGCAGGCAGAGGCAGGGGGAGAAGCAGGCTCCCTGCCAAGCAAGGAGCCCCATGTGGGACTCGATCCCAGGACGCTGGGATCATGACTTGAGCCGAAGGCAGCTGCTTAACCAACTGAGCCACCCAGGTGTCCCTACATGTGCCCTTTTAACCAAAACTGTCTGACTTTCAGGTTAATCAAAAATTGGGGAAGATAGTAACTAGCCAGTGGAGACACCTGGAAGACATTAACTTTATCAAATGACCCAATTAATACCACAGTATATCAACATCATGAACCCCTTGATATGATGCACTAAGAAGGAGGAAGCACGAAGTTTTCCCTAATATTCTTGCTCAAATTACATAGCCTCTGTCCAAACATGAGAACACCGCCGACAAATAAAATGGGAGGACAGTCTATAAAATAAGTGGTCACTGGTTTTCAAGTGTGAAGGTCATGAAATATAAGGAAAGGCTGGGAAACTATTACAGACATGGGATTAGGTGACCCAGCACCTACACGCAATGGAAAAATCTGGGTAGGTTCCTGGGACAGGAAAAAAAGAACATCAGTGAAAACTGGTGAAATTCAAATAGGAACTGTTGCTTATTTAATAATATCCTACTGACGTTCATACCCCGTCCTTCACAATTTCACTGTGATCACGTAAGATCTTTGCTTGAGGGGGAGTGAAGTGAGGGATCTAAGGGAACTCTTGAACTATGCTACTTTTCTCTAAGTCTAAAATTGTTTTTTAGTTTGCTTTTTTTTTTTTTAACTGAGAAACAACATCAGTCATAAGAGGAGTTTTCAGCAGATTTTTTATCAGTTCCCAAAGCACTTGATCCAGACATTTGGGGACACCAGAACTGACTCCAAGAACTCAAGGGGATAGTATCTTCTGTGCACACACAAAAATGTGGGCATCATTTTCCCCTGAGGGAAAGATGATTATGATACTAAATTCTAGGAGCTGAAGCAATGTGCTATTGACCAGGCAAAACAAAATAGCCCCTCTAACCCAAGACCTCCTTTATGAACTGTAGAAGACATTAATCTGAAGCAGATATTTAATTGAATGTAGTTAAGCTTTTCACACAAATAAGTCAGGTCCTTCCTTCCTCTCTGTGATATTTTATAAATGGAATGCTTCATACTCTATAGATTCCATTGATGATGACTACCAGGCAATTATTTCCATTGTTAAACAATTCAAAGATATGGCTTCTATCTTGAAAAATATCTATTTCTGAGTCAAATATGGACTGAGTAAGCACTATGAAGGAAACTAAATCCTGAGTACAGAATATAATGAGATCAGCTCCTTGCCCTGGAGACATTGCTTTGGACACAGGGTAGGTGTGAAGCTAGAGCAGGGAGATTGGAACAGGGGTGTGAGGTTACTGTGAGGGCTAGGTAAGAAAGAATAGGGACCCCACCTGCAGCAGTGCTAGGAAGGATAAAGAAAATGCAATGAAATTAATAGGTAAGATCACTATCAAGAGTACAAGGGTATATGATGACCCGTATCAAATGATTTGTGAAATGTGCGGCAAAGAAAAGGGAGAGCAAGTTGGAGGGGAGAGAAGTGAATGTAATAGGGATATATCGAGAAAGAAATGAGGTGGGAAGAAAGGTAAGTGATGGATGAGAAAGAGAAAGAAAGTCATTGATTTTATTTAAAAAGAAAGAAAGAAAGGGAAAGAAAAAAAAGAAAAGAAAGACTTACCAAGAATCCTCAATTTCATTAAAGTTTTCTCTAGCTTTTAGCCAACTCTGAAGGACCTCTGCAAGGACCTCTGAAGGACCACATTACCACCACCATAGTTAATATTGGCTTCAAGCATCATAATATCAATTCTAATACAATTTAGAATTTGACCACTTTTTTTTTTTAAGAAAATTATTAGGAAATAGTAAGTTAGCAGGAAACAGTGCCCTTCATTAGTTACAGGATGCTTTTAGGAACTCAGATATACTCAGGCACCCATAAATAAACAAAAGGGTGGGGTTATACTGATAGACTCGGGTTACACTGTTGCTGTAACTCTAGGGAGTGGTCATGAAGCAAAGGACTGGTCATCATCAAAATGGGCGGATTCCATTTGTGTCCACAGTAAAGGTGCAGAAAAAAAGAGAGCACATTTACCCACGTCTTTCAAGAAATATTTACTAAGCCCTGCTATGCATCAGGTGATACTCTGGATGGTGAGGAAGTAGTGGGAAATAAGAAGGACGATATCCTTGCTCAAATACACACACACACCAACACACACACACACACACAAAATCCCATCCTGTGGTAGTTACAGGCAATAAATCCAGAGTCTGACTCTCTGGGTTTGAATCATGGTTCTGCCAATGACTATCCATCTGATCTTGGCCAAGTTCCTTAACTTTTGAGGCTTCTGTTTTCTCATCTGTAAAATGAGGATAACACGGGGACTAAATGGGTTAAATACTTGAATGAAATGCTGTTTGTATTTGTTAAATACATACATGCCTGCATTCATACATCCATAAAGTTGGCCCAGGGTTACATTTACAGGCGACGAGTGAAAGGAAAGTTTAAAGGGTATAATGGTTATACTGAATCTTGAGGTTTGAAGCAGGAACTCCCTAAGAAGAGCGAGAGTAGGTGGAAAAGCTGTTAAAAAGCAACTCAGAGTGCTAGGGTAACTTCAAATAATTTGGATTCGATAGGGGCGCAGGGATGTTCCAGGGGCTAGTTTGGTTATTTATTGCTCTGTGAAAAACTACCCCAAGACTAAGTGCTTAAAACCACAGCTTAGTATTATCTCTCGTGATTATGGAGATTGACTGGCTCGGCTGGGGGGTTCTCATGCAGTTGCAGCAAGATGATGAATGGGGCTGGATTCCTCTGGAGACTTCTTACCTTGCAGTCTGGTTCCTGGGCTGGAATGGCTAGAATGGACAGACCCTAGTGAGGCATCTCCGTGTCCACATGATCATTCCACATGGCTAGCTGGGGTTCTCTGACAGAATGGCCGTCTCGGGGCAATCATACCTTTTATGGCAGTTTCCCATTTAGCTGGAGTTCCAAGGGACAGGAAGTGAAAGCTGTGAGTTTCATAAGGCCTGTCCTTGGAAACTACCCCAGTGAGATTTCCATCCCACTCAGGCTGAAGGAGCTGCAGACCAGTCCAGATATAGGGGAGGGGACATAGGCTCTAGCTTTGATTGGAGAAGGGCCAAAGCACATGTGGCCATTTTTAATTGGCCTCAGTCAGTGAGGAGAGGCAGGGCTCTAGAGCTGGGGGTGGGAGAGATGCCTTTATTCAGGAAAGCTTTGTATAATATAACATTCAGTCATGTTTGAAATGTATCTATTGGGCAATATTAGAACCATTTTATGTTTTAACTGTGGAAATACCAAATCTCTAGATGTTACAACTGAAGATAACATAAAGCAGATTCCTTTATTGTAAAGTGGTAATGAAAACATGAGAACCGTAAGAGAAAGTAGAGAATGATCTACTGCTTTTCAATATTCTGAAAAGTTGTTCTTTCCTTCCTCTGCTTCCCTGCAGAGAAATTCTCTCATGGCCACAGAAGGGCCCTAAGGGACAGACAGCTGTGACTGTGACCAGGATACACTCTAGGGAAGAGGTGAGTTTGGAGCATTAGCATTCAGAATTTCTCACTTAGTTTTATTAGAGACCATTTTGGTGTTGGAGAGTTAACCAATCTAGGGAAGATGGGTGTTGCATTTTTTGATATAGCTGCAATACTAACTCAGAGGAGCTGATCTGATTCTGTAGAAATTCCTCAGCCCAGAGTTCTGAAAAGAGTGTAGACACAGTTCATGTTCTGAACACATTTCCGTAAGCATTGACTAACATTTTCTTTCCTTCGGTGTCTATTTTTAAAATCAGGGCCCAAGAATTTAGAAAGTTGCCGATAGAAGGAGCATTCATATAGTTATGAAACTTAAAGCAATCTGATTTTCATCCACACAATTCCATGTGGGATTGCCACATGTAGGATTTCTGGGCTAAATGGAAGAATTCCTCTTTTATGGATAGGTTCTTAGGTCCAAGGAGTAAGTACCTTGTCTGGATAACATGTTTCTTTCTTCACCATAAAAAATGAAACACAGCTCAAAATGGTTTCTTCTAACCATTTTCCCGAACCACAGGGCTTTATTTAACGAACACTTGAATCCTGCTTAATATGTGCCAGGTAGAATTCAAAGTACTTTGCAAATAATAACTCATTTTTCCTTCATTACTACCCTAGGAGACCATTCCTGTTACCATCATTCCCAGTTTTGCAGTTAGTAACACAGGTAATGAATGGCAGAGCTTGGAGATGAGCCCATGCAGCTGGGCTCCGTGTTCACATTGTCAAACACTATGGTTGGTTGCTGCTGTCTTCCCCTTACAGCCACTATTTTCGTCTCTACGTAATTCTGCTTTTGATACATACTGTTATAGTTATTGTAACTTCACAGAGAGAAGTAGAAGTCCCCACTTTATTTTTCTACATATCCACAGTATCTGGTGTTGTGTTTAACAGATAGAAGGGACTCCAGAAATGGATTTGCCTGAATGAATGAAACTAGATTAATGATAGGAGGATAAGTGATTCTCAGACCTTCGGATCTGTCATTTAAAGGACTGCATTATTTAACAATTATGATGTCTTACACGTGCTTTACGTCTTCAATCACATTGGGAAGAATTTATATATATATATATGTGTGTGTATATATATATTGCATAGATGTATTTTTAATAATATTTCCCCTGATTGAAAAGGTAATACACTTGATATAAAAATATTTGAGAAGGTATAAAGTTATAAATAAAATAGAAACATGAAATACTGTTTAGAAATAAGCACTATTATAATTTGGTCTATTTCTGGTCTTCTTTCCATGCCTATGGCTATTTCATTTTTTTTTCTTTTTTTCCTTTTTTTTTTTTAAGATTTTATTTATTTATCTGACAGAGATCACAAGTAGGCAGAGAGGCGGGCAGAGAGAGGAGGAAGCAGGCTCCCTGCTGAGCAGAGAGCCTGATGCGGGGCCGATCCCAGAACCCTGAGATCATGACCTGAGCCGAAGGCAGAGGCTTAACCCACTGAGCCACCCAGGCGTCCCCCTCTATGGCTATTTCTTTTTTAAATCCATATATTTTATTTTTTTAATTTTATTTATTTTTAATTTTTTTATAAACATATAATGTAACCCCACCACCCTCTCCCAACACCCCTCCCCTCCAACCCCCTCAGTTTGTTATATGACATTAGGAGTCTCTTTTGGTTTGGAAGAATTTATATATTTATTCCATTTCTACTTTCTTCTGCATGTTTAAGCACTCACATTTTATTGCTCTCAGAAAAGGTTCACAGTAAATCTTACAACTCAAATTTGATTCCAAGACAAAGGTTAATTGGCAAAATTTGTGTAAGCATTAAATATTATACATGAATCAGAAGGCCGGTTGTTATTTCTGAGTCAGATAGCTCTTATAGTGAGATTTTAAAGGAAATGACATCTTGCGCATTAATGGTTTTTAGCCCTCTTGAGAAATTTTTTTTTTCAAACACTGGTAGGTTAATCAGAATTCATTTCTGTGAATGATAAATTCCTAAGTATACAATCTAATTGAGGACACTGTTGACAAAATGCCTATATGATAAGTACTATCACTGAATATATATCACTTGGCAATGTATCATAGACATTTGAAAATGTATAGGATTTAGCAAATATTGTTTATTAATTTCTTTGCTAACTTTTTATAATAATGACAAGCTTTACAATAGAAAGAGCTATACTTTAATCACTGAACTATGCACATTCAATGTTAAGACAAGCCTCTTGACAAATAGAAACATTTAAGAAAAGTTATTTTTCCCTAAATGAGAGGGCAATTTTGTGAGAATGTTATAATTATGATCTTGATTTCTCAAGTTTATTGATTCAAGTTCTTGATTAAAACAATCCAGCCATTTTTTTCTACTGAAAACAAGACACACAGACACATACACAAATATATTTTTATATATGTATTCAAATATATATGATACTTACAATATTTGAAAACTCTTTCCTCTGAAAATTCGTAGTTACAAATGCTCTGTTTTAAATCTTTTCTGAAAATGAATTTATTTGAAATGTGAATCATACTACAGGATTCATATATATATGATATTTCTTGTGTTTCTTATAAAAAAAATGAAACAAGAACTTTTCTTCACAAAAATCAAACTCAGAGATTCTAAGAAAGTAAACACATGAAAGGATAGACAATTTCAATATTGTTTTAATAAAAGCATGCTTTTCTTATTAAAGTTTTGGGATGGATTTAAGATGCATAAAACACAAACCAGAGATACTGTAACTGGGATGCAATTTGGGGATTTAATAAAACTGTAGACTTGAAGCCTCCATCCCCTGTTACAATGATGTTATCTGATTTCCTAAGTGTAGCTATTAGTCTGGTGTGTCAGCTGTCTGCATTGGACCAAGAAAAGACCAAACTTTACCTCACTGAGAAGTGAGGTAAATAGACCTAAGGGCTTGAGGTGGGGCGGGGACGGCTATGTTGCGGGCAGCAGGGAATATGCCAGATGGAGTAGTCAAATGTGGCAAAATAGTTCTGTTATTTCATCTTTTTCTTAGACTAGGGAATAACCCTATCTGTTACAGAGGTTCTGACAGGAACGGAGGCACATCAGCTAGTGCTGAGTGAAGTTGGACAGTTAAATACTAAAAACAGCAGAGAGAGGTCTACTTAAAAGGTCAGAGACTTCAGGTTACACTGAGAAGTCAGTAGCCATGTATTTGACAACTAAAGTCCTCCAGCAGAGGGGGGTCTGGGTGGCTCAGTCAGTTAAGGGTCTGCCTTCAGCTCAGGTCATGATCTGATCCTGATCATGATCAGGTCCTGGGATCAAGTCCTGAATTGAGCAATTTGCTCAGAGGGAGCCAGCTTCTCCCTTGCCTGCCACTCCCCATCTTGTCCTGAAACTCTCTCTCTGACAAATATATAAGTAAAACCTTAAAAAAAAAAAAATGTTTTCTAATAGAAGACTTACATGACTTGCTGAAAATGCACACCTTAAGGAAATATCAGATATACAATAACTTGTTTTCCTTTTATCTAATCCTAAGATTTCCTGTTTCCAGGTTTGAGTAAACCTTTGCCATACCAACTGGAGAAAACCCAGCTCCTACTTATCTTTTGTTTATTTTCCTTAACTTTTCCAAAGACACCAGGATGGGGATAAGACCCATTTTTTAAAAAAACATTTTATTTATTTATTTGAGAGAGAGAGTCAGAGATAGAGACAGAGGGCATGAATGGGGAGGAGAGGGAGATGAGCCCGCCACTGAGCAAGGAGCCTGATGCAGGGATTTGACCCCAGGACCCTGGATCAGAACCTGAGCTAAAGGCAGACACTTAACTGACTGAGCCAGCCTGGCACCCTAGGGATAGAACTCATTTATGGAATAAGAGAGTAGAAGAGGTCTTAGAGATCATGAAATCAATCTTCCCTTCCTGTCTTTCAAGGCAGAGAGCAAGTGAGTCCCAGAGCAGTTAAGAGAGTTGTCCAGAGCACATGGGTCTTTAAGGCCTAGTTCATACCAAACGCAGAGGTGAAGTCCCCAACGCCAGTATAATCTTTGGATTAACATGCATACAATAAAGTGATTGCTGGAAAGTTATCGCAGTGGCAAGGAGAATATTATTCCTCTTTGACGGAATAATTAAACAACTTGAATCGACCACCCTCTGCATTTCAACAATACTTGTGCTATTAATTCAATTTTTTTCAGTTTTTGGCATATGAATCCAGTCACTGTTCCTGTTTTTAAATCATGGACTGTAACTTCTCACTTGAGTAATCGAATAAATGGAAGGCTTGAGAGGTTGCATGACTTTTTCAAGGGCACGTAGTTCCAAGCTGACCCCAGAGAACTGAGTCCTCTCTGCAGATTTCTCCCAAAATACATTTTGTTCAGAGACTTCTTCTTAAATCCAAGGAATACTGGACTTGGGAGTCATGCACAAGAGGACAGCAGGAGGCCAAGGCCGTAAGGCACAGCATCTTTCTCTATGCTCCAGGAGCACCAAGGCTTCAGAGGTTTAGGAGAGGACAAACTTAGAGGGGCCCTTCCAGAGCCAAGGGTTTGACTGCTGTTGATAATGCATGAGTTAGGACAATGCCTGGCGCCAGGATGTTTTGCCAAAAGGCCATGCTGTTGCACAGCACGAAGCCTAAAGGTTGTTTTGGAAGTCCCCAGGCTTATTTCAGAATAGTATATGGTCTGTGTAAAGACAATAAAATGAGATGGGTTTTTAATCAAAGATAAAAATGTAGGGGTACCTCGGTGGCTCAGTGGGTTAAAGCCTCTGCCTTCAGCTCAGGTCATGATCCCGGGGTCCTGGGATGGAACCCCACATCGGGCTCTCTGCTCGGCAGGGAGTCTGCTTCCCTTCCTCTCTCTCTGCCTGCTTCTCTGCCTACTTGTGATCTCTGTCAAATAAATAAAATCTTTAAAAAGAAAAAAAAAGATAAAAATGTAAGGGTTTGTGTATTGAAATAGCCTCCAAGCAGGAATTCATAAGCTCATTTCTCTGGTTTTAAAGCAAGAAGTACCCTGCAGAATCTTTCAACCCAGTGCCAGAAGCTGGCGTGGAATGGCAGTGAATGCAGCCAACTACAGCAGAGCATGAGGAGTCCCACAGGTCACAGGTACTTAGCATTTACGCTACTTTTGCAGAGGATGGCAGGTAAGCGATTTGTTTGCGATACACACTGGTGAACACAAATACATGAGCTCACAGGAAGTCCATGCTGCTAGATCAGAAGATTCCAGCCTTCCAAGACCTGAAACAGTAACACGTGATGAGTCATAATAACTTATTATGGTGTTAGGCCCCAGGTACTTCGTGGGCATGAAGTATCGTATCATGAACCCTAAGAATTTGCAAGATTCTGTCTCAAGTTCATGCTATAGTACATCTTGCCACCATTGATGTAGGCATGCACTGTTCTGCCTGGGGCATTAGATGTCTAATTGGATCAAATTCAGAACCTATAATTTGAATCCAAGCCAAACCACAATCGAATCATAAAATTTCCAAATCTGCCACCATCTTGGAAATATCAAATGCTGGGGAGGGGAGCAGGAAATGACTATACAGGGAATAAATGGAGCCCGTTTTAATGAATTTTGCATCTGGTCCCTAGGTGAGGCCATCAATCCATTAGATATAATTTAAACATCTTGATTAACATTTCATTACCTTACATGACTGCTGGGAAGAAAATGTCTCTCCATGCACCACGCATACCAAAATATCCTAAGGTCCTTTGAGTTTTGAGGAGCTAAATATAGCATGCTCAGGCCATTTAGATGGTGTCTGAAGTCTGCTTGATGTTAAGCTCAAAAATAAACCTAAGAAAAAGGGATGTTTTTATATGCTCAGATATTAGGACCCACTAGAAGCAAGGACTGCCTTGGCAATCACTGACGGACCTCCCCGGTGTCTGAGGAATTGTACACTCCTTTCTAAATCCTTTCGGAAATTGCCAGTTTGATAGAATAACATTGCAGGAAACCACTCAAATTGAACATATTTGCTGTTTTATGTTCTGCCAAGCAAATGTCAGAACAATGCCAAGAGACCAGAGTGGATCAAAATTGGAGGGCGCAGGAGGAGAGGTGAGGGAGGGAACCAGGAGCAAAAGAGACAATGAGATTAGAATAAAAGGTTATTTTAATGGGGAATAAACCCTTGAAACAAACTCTTGCTTTTGAGAATTAAAAGCAAAAGAGATTGCGTCTTCTCAACTATCTTGTGGTCAAGAGCATGACGTCCAATCTGAGAATTTTTGTTGTAGAATTCATTATTGTGGTCCATCATTTTCTGGTAAATCGCTATCCATTGGTCAGTATCTTGCCAACAATGAAGACTAAATTGAAGGCTGACTTTGGAGAACTCGTTAACGGAGCCTCTTCCAGTTTTATGCCATTTATCTTGAATATGAACCTCCTTTACTACTGAGACTTTTCTTTTTCGCTTTGCATTTTTCAGTTGCACAGCATGTCATATAAATCATCTTAATTAATTAGGAACAACAATTTGCCATAATCATTTCTTCGGTCTCATGTTTGAAGTCCCAGGGAGGCCTTCATTTCTCCTAAGTCTGACAGTGTAATAGAACTTACTGGTAGTGATTCTGAGTACTCCTGCAGGAATTTATTTTTCCAAAAAGATCGGTATGGGGAAAGGCTACATGAATGACTGTGTTAGCTTTGCCTCTCTTTCTTCTTCCTTCCTTCCTTCCTTCCTTCCTTCCTTTCTTTCTTTCTTTTTTTCTCTCTTTCTTTTTTTTTTTTTTTTAATAAGTGGCTGACTCATAAATTAGGAACCTGATTCTCTCTCCCTGGCTTTGGATGGTTTCCTAATGAGCAGAAGGACTGTTTTATTTATTTACTAACCGATGTGGATTCAGACCCTCCACAGCCCTGTAACACCTTAGTGACTGTGGTATAACAGTATGGCAGACATAGTGTTGGTTTGGTTACCAGGAAAAACTTTTGCCGCATCGCCACTCAAGCATTGAACCCGGGGCCAAACATATGCTCTCTTTTGCCAGGTTATCTTTACATTTTAGCACATAACATAGGATAAGTCTGATACTGAGTAAAATCGAATGCTACTAGAAAGTAAATAAATCTACTTTCTTTTCCACAGCAGTTAAAGAAACAAAGCAAAACAACTGTAGCTTTCTAAAATATCACAACACATGGGTTTGGGCAGCCACCAAATAGTGAAAACTGTATCTTATTTTCAAATGTGTAATAACACACCCAGTAAATTGTTTAAAAGTCACAATTTGGATTAGAGACATAGTCTTTGGACAGTATTAATATCTGATCTTAGTGACATATTCATCTAATTGCTCTAAAATTGGAGATTTTATAGTGCTGTGCATGACAAAATATTTTGTGTTCTTTAAGGGTCACTATGGTTAGGTTTGATGGTAGGTAGTAATTTTACCATGGATGTGTGTAAGAAGTGAAGGGAGTTGTCCAATGTCACACACACACACACACACATACACACACACGAAGTTAAACCACTGGAACTAAAGAACATCTAGAACTTACTGTCAAAGCATTGCTAAATAAACACACACTTGTGATCTCGTTTTCTTTTTTTCTTCTGCACTCACGTGATTGCTTCATCAAAGTAGCAAGAGAATAAGGGAATCATTTCCTGCTTTCACAGGCCTTCAGGCAGAGGGAGTAAAGTGATAATTACACACAGCTTATATAAAGAGTCAGTCCAGTCTTCCTGGTAGGCAGAGTAGGTGCACACATATGTTGTGTGATTTGAGCGAGACAGGAAGTTTCTCCTCTTATGTATCCCCTGGGCTGCCTGTGTTGAGGTTAGGCAGCTTCTACAAAGGGCAAGCTCTCTTCCTGCAGTTTTCTAGGACTCGCAGGGCATGTCACCCTGTGGGGGGGTGGGGGGCACTCCCGCCCCACCCCACCCACTCCACCTTTGTCTGGTTTTGTTTCCCTGCCCACCCCCCCCAATCAGGTTCCCATCCTTAAAGGTCTTCGCAATGCCCTAGCTGTGACCTTCAGCCAAGAATGAGCTTTACATTTTTAAATAGTTGGGAAAAGGACCAAAAGATAAACATTTCATGATATATAAAAAGTAAAAGAAATTCTAAGTTCAGTGCCCGTAAATAAAGTCTTTTGTTTACACACTGTCTATGGCCATGTTTGCTATATAATGACAGAGTCGAGTAGCTGAAATATTCTGTGTGGCACCAAAGCCTAAAATACTTACCATCTGGCCCTTTACAAAAAAGAAATTGGCAGACCCCTACCCTAGACTTCACAATCAAGTAAACTG
Organism: Taxidea taxus jeffersonii; assembly: GCA_003697995.1. Classification (NCBI taxonomy): domain Eukaryota; kingdom Metazoa; phylum Chordata; class Mammalia; order Carnivora; family Mustelidae; genus Taxidea; species Taxidea taxus. Next base: position 54,332 of record ML102628.1, read on the forward strand.
ATGCCCTTAAGTGCTCATAGCACCTCGATGGCTAACTGTGTATCTTTACTAGAGTTTCAGCTTCATGGGGCAAGTGTATTTTGCTCAGTATGATATCTCCAGCATCTACAAGAGAATGCCAGAGCGAACAGTAAGTGCTCAATAATGAAAGGTCAGATTAACCCTACCTAAGAATGTTTTAAAAATGACTTTGTAAATAATATGATTCATAATGAATCACTCCTTTATCAGTCAGTTAAAAATTATTTTTCAGGTAATTCTGTTCCTGGTTAAAACAAACAAACAACAATCAACCAACCAATCTTAGATAAGAAGGCAGGCAGTAATTAAGAAAGAGCCATTACCTAGAATGAATCTACATTATTTCTTAGCCAATGACCAAGTGAAACAAGGTTCATATTAGGTATAGGATTTTTAAAAAATTTATCATCCCTTTTTGAGGATTGAAAGAGGAACTAGAGCTTAGTGTTAGCGTGTATTTCTAGCTATCTGGGAAAGTCTTCTAATAAAAATATCACTTTAGTCCTTAATAACAATGGAGATTGCAACTTTTCTAGATTCATTGGTATTAAAACACAGAAAGAAGTTGTCATCCGTACCTGACTTGTAGAGATGGTTACGTGGCCACAAACCGTGAAACCTAAAGGTACTAGGTATTAACTGTGTTGGTTTGCAAAGGCTACTGTAATGAAGTAACCCAGACTAGGTGGTTTCAATAACAGAAATCTATTTTCTTACAGTTCTGGAGGCTAGATATCTGAGATCAAGGTGTGGCAGGGTCAATTTCTTCTCAGGCCTCTCTCCTCACCTTGTAGATGACCAATTCCCTGTGTCCTCACATAGCCTTTCATCTGCATGTGTGTCCTATTCTCCTCTTCTTATGACACTGGTCATATTGGAATTGGACCCCCAACCCAATGACACTTAATTTTAACTACCTCTTTAATGACCTCTCTCCAAATACAGTCACATTCTGGCATTCTAGGGGTTAAGACTTCAGCATATGAATTTGAGGGGCACACAACTGAGCCCATAATACCAACCAAAATGTTCAAGAAGATCTTCATCCAGGTTTTTGTTGAGCCCAGGAAAGAGCACCCAGTACACTATACCCAAATTCCCCTTGGGACAGCAATCTTTCTAGTAAAGAACAAATATATCTTAGATTTTAATGTGCAATGCAAAGATCTCTGTTCACTAATTCAAGTTTATATTCATATTTTTTGTTCATATCATTATGTTCATATTTTTTGTTCATATCATTTTCAAGTATCTAAGCAACTTTTGTGCTTCAGTGAGATATTTTGCTTTAGTATATTCAGTCATCATTCATCATTACATATTTTAATGAGATGGTCATGTGAGTTTTCTGTAAGGTTGTGATGAGGAGAGGGATTTCCTGAATAAAGCTCGACTGTGGGACCTTACTCTCATCGGCATTAGCCCTTTGCAATGTAGATATTTGTCCCCAGATAATGACTTTTCTCTTCTCTTCTCTTCTCTTCTCTTCTCTTCTCTTCTCTTCTCTTCTCTTCTCTTCTCTTCTCTTCTCTTCTCTTCTC